>PVKV010027620.1:0-26175 GCA_004027835.1 Alouatta palliata | reverse complement strand
TTTGGGAGGCCGAGGCGGGTGGATCACGAGGTCAAGAGATCGAGACCATCCTGGTCAACATGGTGAAACCCCGTCTCTACTAAAAATACAAAAATTAGCTGGGCATGGTGGCACGTGCCTGTAGTCCCAGCTACTTGGGAGGCTGGGGCAGGAGAATTGCTTGAACCCGGGAGGCGGAGGTTGCAGTGAGCCGAGATCGTGCCATTGCACTCCAGCCTGGGCAACAAGAGCGAAACTCCGTCTCAAAAAAAAAAAAAAAAAAAGAACACATCCTCAGTATCTCACATGGAAATTATCTTTCCTTCTGTTAAACTCCCAAAGCACTTTATTAGAATCACTTTAATGGCCCTTACAACATACTGCACTTTAGCTATTTTGAATATATTTTTCCTTCTCCTAGGTTTGATTAATTTTCCTGTTTACTATAGTACGTAACTCAGTCTACAGTGTTATCAAAAGTAGATATTTAACAGATTAATATGATTTCCTCAGAGAAAGACGAGAACAATCAGTTGAGTGCTAGGTATGGGTGTGGGAAGAGAATGCTATACGTCTTTACTAACCAGAAAAGTCATAGGGTTGTACTGCTGCCAATCTTAATTTTATTGCTTTCATTTCTAGTTCCTCCACAGCATCTAGGTATGGCAAAATTCAATATATAAGGCCAGTAAGGAGTGTTTCATGCAATACCATCTGACTAACTGGCTGGAGTTCTTAGTTATATATCTAACCTGTTCTATGATCTACAGTCTTAATTTAGGTGATTGGCAAAGATATTTGCAATAGGACTTCAGTACTATTTCTATAAGAAAAATCTAGTTTGAGAAAAGAAATCATGATCTAGGCTAATAGCATATTGTTACAAAATTAAACTGCTCTAAAAAGAGAAAAGAAAATATAATAAGAAAATTAAATACAAATACAATAAGAAATTAAACTATACAAAGAAAATAAAATTATCTGATTAAGTGGCACACTATGGCATTTTTCACTTAAAACTTTTAACTTCCTGACTATCCATGGCTTAATAATTAGTTTGTGGTCCCCTTTACGTGTGGCAGAAAACATTAGAGAAAGATGGTATTGAACTAAGCAGCTGGGATATCAGCCTGTCATTAAACTTACAAAGAAAAAAACTGACACTTGTGTAATAGAAAACTAGATGTGCTAAGGTTGTTTTTAAATTTTTTTTCTGTAAGGAAAAGCAGTTTTTGAAAAAGAATGCTTCATATTTGTATTTTAAAATTTACAAAAAACCTTGAATATTATGTTTTGTGTGAAAGATGTTTATTTTCTTTCCAACAATATTAAAACAAATTATTGTGCAGTTCAGTAACACAATGAGCACATAATACAGTTAACCTTTTAAAAGGCACTTGTCGTATAATCACAGTAAAGTAACATAGACAATTAGACAATTATTTGCTTTGACATTTTACTAATTTGCCCATTCATTTCAATTTTCTTTTAATGTTCTTCAGCGAATTGCTTCATTTATAAACATTTCCAAGTTCCATTATAAAATATACCTAAATTAATTGACTTATCTTAATTCTATTTACTATTGATTCTATCACCAATAAACCACACTTAAAAGACATTTTAAAATGTTATCCTTTAGTTACTAAACTAATCACTCCTCTACACAGTCATAAGAAAATGTTTGAAATAGCCAAAAATAAATGAAGTGGAACTGGTGATATAAAACTTCTAAGAACAAAAGTTGGGTAAACCAGAGGGTTTTTTTTACTGATACTGTTTATTCTTTTAAAGTGGTTTTGTTCTTTTATTATTTTAAATTATACAATTTTAAATAGTATGCTTTTATTTTAAAAGACTTCAAAGTGTATTTTAGAAAACTGGAAGGGTCTACTTTTTTAATAAAAATCATAATGTTGTTAGCTTCCCAATGCTAAGTCAAAATCAAAACATGTTCTCTAAAGAACATCCACAATTACTCTCAATTTTATCATAGAAATATGTACAATCATAAATATCAGCTCACCTGATTAAATTAATTTTCTTATAAAGAAAAACACTCTTCATATATCCTTGCATAAAGGTACTATTAATTTATATGATTAATGTAGAAAACCTAACTAGCTGAACAAATGTTCAACAGATTTCGGACCCTATATTCTTTCATTCAAGTTTATAATAAAATTTAAAAACGATAAAATACTAAGTATAAAAATTATGTCATAAATTGAGAGCTATGTTGAATATGAAAGCTGAGATGATATCTTTCTTAATAAATGAAATGTTATAAACTGCAGTGCAAACAGTACATCTTTACCAGTTATTTTTATTTTTATTTTTTGAAATAGAGACAGGGTCTCCCTGTGTTGCCCAGACTGGGCTAGAACTCCTGCGCTCAAGTCATCATCCTGCCTCAGCCTCCCAAAGTGCTGGGATTACAGGTGTGAGCCACCATGCCCAGCCTTGACCAGATGCTTTTTAAATTAATAAGACTTTCAGGATTTGGTTAGAATATTCTAATATAATAATCAAACTCATATTATTTTATGGATAATCTGAAGAATAACAGATGTAATTGACAGTAATTTTTTTTTTTTAAAGATGGGGTTTCACCATGATGGCCAGGCTGGTCTTGAACTCCTGACCTCAGGTGATCCACCCACATCGGCCTCCCAAAGTGCTAGGATTACAGGCGTGAGCCACCGCGCCCAGCCGACAGTAATTTTTTAAAACGTAAACATATCCTTTCCTTTGTCTAGTTACGTTATTGTTAACTAAAAACAGTCCATGTATAAGACAACTAAATATGATTCCATCCCTTTCTATGTAGTCATAAGAATAACCATAAGCAGAAGTTAAAATTACATTCTTCATTTGCTTAAAAATGCAAAACAGGTATTGAGAAGCCATCAACTGTGCCTGATGTATTTTCTAAATTATTTTTGTTAATCAATTACATCAGCATGAATGATTTCGTAGAGACATAAAGCTGCTATATGCAGTAGTATGGCATATAGACTCCTTAATTGAAAGTTTCTATCGTGGCCCAACTCGATGGCTCACAACTGTATTCCCAGTACTTTGGGAGGCCAAAGCAGGCAAATTACTGGAGTTCAGGAGTTTGAGACCAGCTTGGCCAACATGGCTAAAACCTGACTCTTTTAAAAATACAAAACTTAGCCAGGCATGGTGGCACACACCTGTAATCCTAGCAGAGGCTGCAGTGAGCCAAAATTGCACCACTGTACTCCAGTCTGGGCAATAGAGCCAGACTCTGTCAGAAAAAAAAAAAAAAAAAAAAGTTTCTATCATGTGAATGTGCTAAAGTAAAATAAAGTTTCCCTGAGATGAAATGTTTTGCTGGCCCACAGAAATAACTATGAACTATATTCAGATTTTAATTATAATGAATTATAATTTAATCTGACATCCACTTAAAGTAAGTGTTAATTTTCTTATCATCAGCTGATTTGTGCTAATATTTTAAGTGGCATATTTCTAAATTTACTTCTAAATCAACATAATCGGTGAACTTGTTTAAAATATAATTCTCTAGAAACATACAAAGATACACATGAGCAGCTACTTTAGTAATAACTTTCATGTTTTCTTCAAGTATAACATCGCCAATTTTTATGTTCTTAAGGTGTACTGACATTTAATTACTTCAAAAGTAGAGAAAAGGAAGCATTTAAAAAGTAAAAAATCTTTCCAAATGCCCATGGTAAACAGAGGGTTGCTCATGTCAGAAGATTTCTACATTTTTAAAGATCAGACAAGCATTAGTTTAAAAGATTTGCTCCTTTTCTTTCATTCATTTAACCAGGTAGGATATCGCTCATGTATTTTTAATTAAGAACCCATTCACATGAAATAACATCTCACTGAATGCTCTCAGAAATGCTGCTGAGATAATCTTCAGACTTCATTATAAAATTTGTCCATTCCTGACAAATGTCCTCCATGGAGAATTCTTCACCACCGTATTCCAGAGGAAGAATGTCTGGGAAATGCTGAAGCAAGCTTTGTTTGTAGTTGTTCCCGTGCATATGAATCTGAAATAGCCAAAACGTTTTAGAAGGAATCCTCATTAGATGCATTTCCAGGAAAATCAACCTCATAAAACAAGGCAGTCTAATAACTTTGAAAATTGGAGAGTATAAATAGATACTACATCCTTTATTCCCCTGGTTATGAATCTAATAATTTTACTTACCTTTAGGCTGTGTTACTGTGGATCTAATAATTTTACTGTTTCTTGGACATGCATTATTTTTTAAAAGGTTATTTTCCTCTTCAAAAGTAAATTTTTAAAGACTAAACAAAGTTATTTTATAAATTCTGTTCCCTGATGTGCAAGAGATTCTTACTAAACTAATATCTTGTGACTATTCTATGATGATAAAAATGTACTAGCTGGAATTAATTCATATTAAGTAAAAGCATATATCTGGTATATGGTACAGTCGATGGATACTGTTGGCTAGAATAAAGTTAAGAGACAGCTGGGCTCGGTGGCTTACGCCTATAATCCCAGCACTAAGGGAGGCCAAGGCAGGTGGATTGCTTGAGCTCAGGAGTTTGACATCAGCCTGGGCAACATGGCTTGTACAAAAAATACAAAAATTAGCTAGGCGTGTTGGTGGGGGACTGTAGTCCCAGCTACTTGGAGGCTGAGGCAGGGAGAATTGCTTGAATCCAGGAGACGGAGATTGCAGTTGCAGTGAGCTGAGATTGTGCCACTGCACTGTAGCCTGGGTAACAAAGTAATACCCTGCCTCAAAAAAAGGAAAGAAAGAAAAGAAAGAAGAAAGAAAGAAGGAAAGAAAGAAAGAAAGAAAGAAAGAAAGAAAGAAAGAAAGAAAGAAAGAGAGAGAGAGAAAGAGAGAGAGAGAGAAAGAAAGAAAGAAAGAAAGAAAGAGAACAGAAGGGAAAAATTTTAAAAAAATATTAAGAGACAATTATGACGGTTGAGAACCCTAACTTTTCAAATATTTTAAACTATAAAAAACTGATCATAGAATGCTATAAAGTTAAGACAAAGCCATAGATATTTGAACCAAAAGCACACTTGCTAAAATAAATAAATAACGTTTTCCCACTTTCTAGGGCAAAATGTTACTCTGTATTCAACAATCAGTTAATAAGCACCTACTATGTGCTAGCATATGCGGCTTGATGGATGAAATGAGTTTCCTATACTCACTTAAGAAATTCAGAAAGCCAGTCTTTAATTTTTTCTGAAATATGTAAAATATTATCAGCTAATTGAGAAGAAATTCTATCTCCTCAGGAAGGGGCAAAGTAAGAAAATGTATGGGGCATTGCCAAAAAGTTGAACTTTCTTTCACTGACGTCCTTCCTCTAAGGTCTCAACTTTTTACCTTTCTTTCTTTTTTCTACATATTCTCTTATTTGTTAGGTTCCATTTATTCTTGCTTTTGTTTTTGTCTAAAAGTTAGCCCAAAATAGAAATACTTATTTTTAGATCTTTAGGAGTTAAACAGAGGGTAGTCAGCTATTTATTATCAAATTACACTGAAGAGAGAAAAAATGAACAAACAAAAAAATTGACTTGTTTAAAAATATTAGAATAAACAGTAGCTGAAAGTGTCCATCTTTGCTAAAGCAGGCAATTTAAGGGAGGTTCTTGAAGACAAACGGAAATATTCACTGGATAACCTCTAAAGAAGCTTGAAGGTCATAACGTTCTGACCAGGTATGTTATATTTCCTTAATAAGAAATAATGTTGTTTCTAAAATTCCAAATGTGCTATTACAGTTCATATGATCACTGCTGACATTTCAATAATTTTTTTAGATTTAAATTGTTAAAGCCTTTACAAATTGTTTTGTGTTCAAGGCATTAGATGATGCCAATGTCTGTCTAAATAGATGCTCTAAAAATTCTCCTTCACATATTAACTTAGAAGAATGGTTGCCATTCTTGAGAATGCAGACTCTATTTTCAAACTTTCAAAAACTCTAAGAGATATGAGATGTTTTTTCTGAGATAAGGCTCCATAGGGTAGGTTAAAAAAGAAAATCCAGTGTCTTTGCTCTAACTAGTGTGACATTAACTCACATACTTCAGTTACTGTGGTTTTCAGTTACACTGAAAGTGTTAATTATGTTTCACTGTTTAAGAAAAATGTTTATTTTTATTTGCATTAATAGTAAATTCACATGGTTACAAATCAAAGCAAGATAAAAGATACACAGTGAAAGAGCTTGCTCTCAAACCTATTCTCATCTACTGTAGTTCACACCTCTTCTCTTGTTCCCTATAGATAGCTGCTTATATTATTTTTCGTATATATTTTTAATGTAAATCTATGAAATATATTCTTATTTCTCCCCTTTGTATACAAAAGGTAGCATGCCATAAACTCTATTCCACATTTTGTTTATTCCAGTTTGTTTCAGTTCACAAAACATCCTGCAATCTTGTTGTTTTCTGTTATGTAGATGTTTATTTAACCAATGCCCTAATGGTGAACACTTGCTGGTTTTCAGTCTTCTGCTGTAGTGGCTCCTCTAGTTTATGTAATTTTGTTTATCTGCAGGTAATTCAAGATGGTGATTTTGATGACTCTGCCACACTGCCCTCTATAGGAATATATTATTATGCATTCTAACCAGCAATGTATGAAAAGCCCAGTTACCGCACAGCCTTACAACCAATATACTTGATTTTTTTCTAAATTAAAAGTAAGTTTTAATTTAGAAAAGTAGTTGGCTTGCTAGATAAATATTCAAAATATTGGGCTAATGATATAGACGGGCAGCTACAAGGAAAGACGATAAAACAATCCTTAAATAAAAAATGATTGGAATGTTTGGTGTAGAGGAACACAGACTTGAATATGTTTTACTTACCCGTTCCTTAATTTTTTCAGTCAGGAATGGTTTGATCATGGAAAAGACAGCATGGAAAATTACTGGTTCATTTATCAAATGGATGCCACGAACTTTCAATGGAAATGAATCCTTTTGAAAATTAAAAAAAAACTTAATAACAAAACACAAATATTACAGTCCTATACCTAAAGACAAGTCTCTTCTTTGAACACTAGCTAAACTTACCAAAGTAGCTAAAGTGTGATTTTATCTTCAAAATTATTTATTCCATCAACACAAAAGCCTGGCTTACAGTTCACTATCACTAGGTTAAGAAAAGATCTCTAAAAAGGTTTATCCTTATAGATTAGGCAAAGTATTTTATGAAGTATCTGCACACTTTCACCAGAAAATCCTTTCCCAATCACAAACAGATATTCTAATGAACCAATGAGTCATTTGGAAATTTATATTAAAGTTTTTTCTCAAAAATGTTTATTTTGAGAAAAAAATTCACAAATATTGAAAGACTAGCACAATAAACACACACTTATAAACTCTGACACTGGTATATGTCTTTAGCATCAAAGTAACATAGGCTTATTCAGAAAGTTTAAAAAGTTAAGAGTTGAAGAAAAAGAATAGTTTTCCTACCTAAAAGTTGTATTATTAATAGAGAGACCTTTCATTCCAAGGTTCTTTTATGTGAAGTTATTTTATTGTTTCCATGCATCACTTTCAGAGATGTATTATTAATTTGAGAATTGTCTTTCCAGGTCCCTTCTATGCATAATTTTCTTTTAAACATAATTGCTAATATGCTTCTAAATAATTTTCATTCTGTTGTGTTCCACTGATATAATACAGTTTTTGCAAATAATATGTTTTATTATTATTGCAGGAATCCATCAAATGAATGTCCCATTGTTTAAGCAACCATTTTTCTATTTTCTGGACTAATAAACTATTTCTTTTCTTTTTTTTTTTTACTGAAATTGATGATGCAGTAACTGTCTTTATATACAGGAGGAGTGGTGATTATAAGCACAACTTCTACATTCAGGTGACCTGGGCTGGAATTCTCACAAACTGACAAACTGTGTGTACCTGGGCATTGCTATGTCACTTCTTGGATATAGTTTATTAATTGCAAAGTGGGAAAATACAATAGTCACATGTCATAGGCTCACTGTGGACATTAAAACTTAATGCATTTGAAACACTTAGCAAAGTACCTGGCACATAGTAAGCTATTCTTATTATATGCAATCTTTAATATATTAAAGATTATTCCTTAGCTAGTTTCCCAGAAATAGAATTACTGGGTCAAAGATGATGATCACTTTTAAAGTCTTTTGTTTTATGAAAAAAAGTGTCAATATACATCTACAAAGAATTATGTGACATTTTACTGTGCCATTGCTACATATTTTTAAATCAATTTTTTAATTTAGGAAAAAAGATTTTAATGACAAAAATATAACATCACCACATATTGTAAAGATGCCTAAATCTTCTCGTTACTAATTTGAACATATTTTTGCAGTCTGTTGCAACATTTTTCTTTTATAAACTAGTAATACTCTACTTCCTCGTAGCATTATTGACTTATACATATCATTTCCAAAATTGTATTTAAATTTCTAATAAATGTACTTTTGCTCCTCTTTGTATAACATATAATGAAATTTAAACCTGTAATTTGGAAGTATTATGCCTGACAGTTAAAATATACATTTACCGTAAGTACAGCAGCAATCTTCTTGGCTACAGATGGAGTGATTTGAAAAGCATGAGAAAACTGCCAGCCTTCCAGATCAAAGATAGCCTTGATTCCATTCCGCTGAGTTTCTACCTCCTGTACAATAAGCTCGGATGTGATTAGACTTACTCGAAATACATCATAAGCTGTAAAAACTTTGGGGTCCCAGTGTGCTAAAAAAATAAAGCATATCATATCTTAGCATTGTGTAAAAAATTAGATGGATTTCCAGAGGGAGACTAATTCATTTTAGACCTGAAAGATCAGTTGAAATAGAAACATGTACAAAGATCATGAATGGAATAATCCAACTGGGGTCCAAGAGCATGTGCCTGCTTCTCCCTCCCTCCTCAAATTCCTAGCAAAGAATGGCTTTTTAAGAGTATGGGGGAAAAAGGACTGGATGCAGGCTGGATTTGATTGCAAGATGAAGTCATAACCTTACATAAAGATGGGAACGCCATTGTGTATGCTCCAAGCTCAGAAGTGTTGGAAATGGGAAAAGCAAGGGCCTGGATTACAAAGAGCAATTAAGACCCCACAGTAACTAAAGAAGTTGCTAAGGGAAATCCGTGAGGAACAGATAGGCAAGTTGATTCTTAACAGCCTTCCAGTGGTAAGTAGCACATAGCAGAGTTATGTCCCTGCAGGCTAGAACAGGAAGTGAGGGCTTGGGAAAGAAGAGCCAGAGAAGCACTTAGGTAGCTGCCCACACCAAAGAAAAACAGAGAGTACCTGTGCTAGGAGAGGAGTTACTGAGATTCTTGTCCACTCCTCTCACCCCTCCCCACCATCCCTGGGACAGGCCACGCCATGCAGAATTGACAGTAATGGATGGACAATCAGATTATCTTTTTTAAAAGACATCTATTCCTTAAGAATTATAATATTAAACACATACATACACAGAGAGAGAGGGAAACAAAACTCAATAGACAAAGGCAACAACTTGAGAAAATAAGAAAGCAGGAGACACCAAAATAACATAATAGAAGCCAGGTGCAGGTGCAGTGGTAGGTTCCTGTGATTCTAGCTACTCGACAAGAGGGACACTGAATCCAAGGAGTTCGGGTCCAATCAAGGCAACATAGCAAGAACCAGTCTGTAAAAAATAATTTAAAGAATTTTTTTAAAGAAGCATAATTCCGAGGGAGAGCCCGCTCGGGGGCAGGAAGTGGCCCGGCCCTCCTTGTGGAAGGCGTTTCCAGAGCGCCTACTGTGCTCCTCGCCGGGGTGGGGGTCGTTACTGAACTCCTGCAAATTCTAACTTTTGTCAGTTGGCGCCCCGCACCAGACGTCCTGCTGGCTTTTCGATTGTTCTCATTGCCTGGAGGGGAAACTGAGGCCAGTTAGTCCGGGGCACTTAACCGCAGCTGATAAAGGACTGGGCTGTGATGGGGCCGCCTGTTGTGCCCTCAAGGGCCTGTAAGAGTCTGGGAGGCCTCCGGAGCTAAGCTCAAAAAGCAGATGGCTGGGCTCACAGGGGGCTGCCAGAGGTGAAAACAGCCAACGCTTTGCAACGATGCTGTGAGGGGCACTTCGTGTGTGTCATCCCGTCTCATCCTCGGGTAATGGGGCCCTAAGCCAATCAGAATGCTGATTAAAGGATTGTTAAGGTTTCACCTGGACACCCCATAGAAGCCAGACTTCCTGCGAATGTTAAAAACCTCACAGCAGCGGAACTGTTCGGGGAAATTGCAAACAGCTAAATACCCCTCACCAGGAGCTGGTTCCTTATAGCAACTCTGAGACCTCTACTACGGGCTTTTAAAATGGGGGAAGAAACAGAAGGTCTTGGCCATGGTGCGACAGTGACACCGAGAGAAGCCTGATTCACTCCCAGGTGGGAAGATCACAGAATTCGTGTTGTTTCCCTCGTATCACTCTGTTCCATGGCAACGCAACCCCCAGGTCTCCGCAAGTCTTGGAGACAAACACTCTCCACTGTCCCCCGCTGGGAGCACACAGATTCCCACAGGCAGAACGGCCCAGGCCTTTGCTTCTGACCCCAGCAGGGCCAGCCCTCCTAACAGAGAATAAACAAACATGGAAAATGATGCCGCTTGTTTTAGGAACCCTGACAGAAGACAGGATATGCCAACAATGGATCACTTTCACTAACATAAACGTGTACATCTTAAAGTATAAGCAAATAGGATCTAACAGAAGAACTGTAAAAAACATCCTAATCGAGAAGTATTTGACTCAGGAATATAGGTTGATCTTGTATTGTGACATCCAGTTTTAAAGTGCTGGCATCAACCTGGCATGGTGGCTCATGCTGGTAATCCTGGCACTTCAGGAGATGGTGGGTCTCCACGAAAAATACAAAAAATTAGCTGGGCGTGCTGGTGCGCATCTGTGGTCCCAGCTACCTGCGAGGTAGAGGCTGCAGTGAGCTTAGACCACGGCACTGCACTCCAGCTGGTGACACAGTGAGACCTTGTCTCAAAAAATTATAAACTACTGGCACAGCCGGGCACTTTGAGAGGCCTAGGCAACGTGAAAAGCCCATCTCTACAGAAAATATACAAATTAGCCAGGCATGTATATGCCTGTAGTCCCGGCTACGTTGGAGGATCATTTGAACCACGTAGGCTGAGGCTGCAGTGAGCTGTGATGACACCATTGTACTCCAGCCTGGGTGACAAAGTGAGACCTTGTCCCCCCCTGCCGCCCCACAGAAATACAGCACTGGCATAAGGACAATGCTACCCATCCCTAACCCCCTTAGAAATCACCAGAAAGCAAACAAAACAAACAAGAAGCTAAAATACGGCCCAGCATGGTGGCTCACTCCTATAATCCCAACACTTTGGGAGGCGGGGGGATTACTTGAGCTCAGGAGTTCGAGACCAGACTGGCCAAGATAGTGAAACCCTGTCTCTACTAAAAATACAAAAATTAGCTTGGGGAGGTGGTGGTGGCGTGTGCCTGGAATCCCAGCTACTTGGGAGGCTGAGATGGGAGGTAGAGGTTGCAGTGAGCCAAGATCACGCCACTGCACTCCAGCCTGGGCAGCAGAGTAAGATTCCATCTCAAAAACCAAACAAAGCACATCCAATAATCTCTTACTTGAAATTAAAAAAAAAAAAAAAAAAAGAAGCATAATTCCAGCAGGGCGTGGGGAGAATACTGTAGGCCATTATTATAAGAACAGGCTATTATTAAAAAGAATAAGTTGAAATCTTAGAAATAAAAAGATACTTAAAAACAAAAAATTTGAGGGAATAAATGCTACAAAAGACAGAGCCGATCAGGGAATAATGGTTTGGAAGATCGCGTTGAAGAATTCTCTCAAATTTGGCACAAAAGAGCCAAGAGTTGACATGTATGAATAAAAAGTTAAGAAACAAATGCAGCTGGATCCAGGAGTTTCAATATCCAACTGATAAAAGTGCTAGAAGGCAGTGACAGAGAACAGAGCAGAGAGGAATTGTAGCAATAGAGAAAAGTTCTCCAAAGCTGAAAAACATGTAACTCTTCAGACTGAAGTGCCTAACAGGATGAATGAAAAAGAAAAAAAAAAAAAAGATTCATAACTAAGTCGTAGTAAATTTTCAAAAAAAAAAAAAACAACAAGAAAGTTTCTGGCATGGGGAACTGGATAGAATGGTAGCACCATTTATTTATTTATTTTCTACTTTTAGATTCAGGGGTGCATGTGCAGGTTTGTTTCCTGGGTATGCTGCATGATGCTGAGGTTTCAGGTATAAATGATCCTGCCACCCAGGTATGTGAGCATAGCGCCCAAGAGTTGGTTTTTTGACCCTTACACCCCTCCCTCCCTCTCCTCTCTAGTCATCTGCAGTATCTACTGTTCCCATCTTTATGTTATAAACACCCAGTGTTTAGCTCGTACTTGTAAGTGATAATGTGTGGTTTTTGCTTTTCTGTTCATCTTAATTCACTTAAGATAATAACTTCCAGCTGTATCCATTTACTGCAAAGGACATAATTTCATTCATTTTATGGCTGTGTAGTATTCCATGGTGTACATGTTGTACCATTTACCGAGATAAGAGACGCGTATTGAGTGGAAAAATCATAAGTGTGGACATGTTAATATGGTGACTGTCAGATATCCAACTGGGTGCAGCTGGAATAGGTGCTAGTTGTGTGGGTCTGGATCCTCAAGAAAAAGACAGGAGTGAAGATACAAATCTGAGGGTTGTTTGTGCTTATATGACGATCCACAACAGGGATTGTCTCAGAGCTATGTTTTTCTCTGTCAAAGCAGAGAGATAAAGTAGCATAAAAAGAGAAGGCTGAGGCCAATGTCCTAAGATTTCAGAGTTTAAAGGATGAGTAGAAGAGGAGATGCCAGCAAAAGAGATTAAGGAGGAGCAGCCAGTGATGTCAGAGGAAAACACCAGGAGAACATGGCATCAGAGAAGCCAAGGGAGGAGGAGATTTTGAGAAAGAGGAAGTGGTTCACTGTGTTGAGAGGTTAAGTGAAATAGGACTAAACATATCCATTAGATGTGGTAAAGAGAAAGTTGGTTACATTCATTTCAGCAGGGATGGGAGTGAAATCAGACCAGGGTGGGCTGAGGAGGAACTGTGAGAAAATGTGGATGGTGGCCATCTCTAACAAAAGGAGTCTGGCTGAGAACGAGAAGAGAGGGGAGATAGAAGTAATGGAGGATGGACGGTTTTGTGGAACCGAGGAGGAGTTTTTGTTTTGTTTTTGGTGGCTGGCCCTTAACAGATTCAATGTTAACTGGTAGCATATCATAGCAAGGGAAAAGTTGAAGATCTAGAAAAAGAAAGAATAAACAGAAATATTCCTAAGAAAGTACAATAGGATTGCTATTTTTTTTTATTTTTATTTTCTTTCATATTAATGTATCCTTTAGAAAGTGTGTTATTGTTTTTTAAAAGCCTCAGCTTTCTGGCTGGGCGTGGTGACTCACACCTGTAATCCCAGCACTTTGGGAGGCCAAGGTGGGCAGATCACTTGAGACCACGTGTTCGAGACCAGCCTGGCCAACATGGTGAAACCTCGTCTCTACTAAAACTACAAAAAGTAGCTGGGCGTAGTGGCACATGCCTGTAGTCCCAGCTACTCAGGAAGCTGAGGCAGGAGAATCACTTGAACCCAGGAGGCGGAGGTTGTAGTGAGCCAAGATGGTACCACTGTTCTCTAGCCTGGGCAACAGAAAAAGAATCTGCCTCAAAAAAAAGCCTCAGACTTCTCATAAGAATGTGAATAATCAACCCATGAATAACCTAGATAAAAAATACTATACTAACTTCAGACATTGGCCAAATACTATAATGATTTAAAAACTAGCAGAACAAATGAAGTTTGACAATCAAAAAAATAGTTAATGACCTAATTTCTGAGCCAACCAACATAATTGTTTGACCTACACTGTCTAATTCATGTGTGGCCATTCAAATTTAAAATTTAGTTTCACCGAGTGCAGTGGTTCATGCCTATAATCCCAGCACTTTACGAGTCTGAGGTGGTAGGACTGCTTGAGGCCAGGAGTGAGACCTTCCTGGGCAACATAGTGAGACCCCATCTCTAAAAAATAAAAACAAAAAAACTGGCTGGGTATGATAGCACATGCCTCTTGTCCCCTACTCCAGAAGCCAAGGCAGGAGGATCACTTGAGCCCAGAAGTTCGAGACTGCAGTGAGCTATGACTGTGCCTCTGCACTCTAGCCTAGGTGGCAGAACAAGACCCTAGCTTAAAAAAAAAAAAATTCTGTTCCTTAGTTGCAGTAGTCACATTTCAAGTGCTCAATAGCCAAGTGAGGCTAGTGGCCACTGTAGAACAGTTTCATCATCACAGAAAGTTCTATTGAATAGTGCTGGCTAGAATTTAAGCTCCATTGAGGCAAAAGAAAAATATACCTTATATTTTTAATTCCTTCTCCAGTATCTACTTAACATTCACCGAGTGCTTCTATGTACCAGGTAATGCTCTTGTTATATTTTAGATAGACAAACTGATTGATTGACTTAATGCTTACAGCAATCCTACATGATAGCTTTTCACTATGCCCATTTTACAGATGAGAAAATGCAGTTCTAGCTACATAGTGTTTCACACAGCTAGAATGTAGCAGAGCTGAGATTCCAATCCAGGTCACATGCTCCAGAACCTGTATTCACAAGCGCTAAGCCACAGTCAAAACTTCACACTCACTCGTAAATTTTACTTTTGCTGCTGTAATATACTAGGGGCTCTCAAAAGACATAAAATTATATCCTCCAGCCTGTTGGCTGATAAAGGTCAAAACTTACCTTCACCTTGGGTTGCCCGGCCCACATGGAGGAAAAGGCTGTGTGCATTTTCTCATTGCTGTTACTGCACAGAGATGGTTATGCTGAAGTTCTACCAAAAAGCTCCACCACAGATTTCCTTCTTTAGCTCCTCCCATTTTCAATTAAATTTAGAAAAGTTTTCATTTTACTCATAAAACTTTCTGAGTTTCTCCCTTTCATCCCAGAATAACATAACATACAGGAGATTTGCAACATGTTTTCCTGTTTGAGACCATCACTAAACTACATGTTTTCTGGATTTTCAGATCTCTTGAGTTAAATAAAATACTTCTAAATTAATGTACTGCATAAGGCCCAGAAAATATCCCTACTGGTTCAGTGTTAAGGTATTTATGATCAAAGCTGCACATCTGCTTCTCACTATCAAGGTGTCACTTTTATTTCTTCACCTGGCTCAGTCAGTTTATGAACAAACTAGAAACAATAAAATCTAGCCAGGCAATGCAGAGCCAACTGCAGAGCCAAATGCAGAGCCAAATGCAGAAAGAACTGGCTAAAGGTTTCAGTTTTACATTTCTTGGACCCCTGAGTAGAGTTGTCAGGTAAAATATACAACACCCAAATAAGGTTGAATTTCAGATAACCAGAATATAATTTTTAACACAAGAATGCCCTACACATACTTTAAAAAACTATTTGTTCATCTGAAATTCAAATGCAACTGGGCATCCTTTATTTTTATAGCATATAGGTTTATTTCCTAAATAAAACATTAGTACTTTATTAAATCTGGCAAGCCTAACCCTAAGAAGCTCAGGGAACTTCATTGCTATGAGCTCATTCAATTTCCTCTGACACTGGTGCAGCAATGAAAGAACAGAAAGATAGTGACGTCTGTTTTACAGATGGGATTTCATGATTAACTCAATTTTATTTGACACTGAAGCTAGGGGGGAAAAACCCAAATCATTTTACTTGATCTTCCAATATCCTTTCAAAAATTAAATACACTATCATCTTGCAGTTGAGTTATAGGTAGGTATCTTATCTATAAACAAGCAAGAAATGCAAACATGTAAATATTTTAAATCTTTAAAGATGTAGATGTTTCTGTAAGAGTGTAATTCAGAAATTCTGTGCATAAAATGTTGGTTTATATTTGTCCTTCCAACTAGGCTATGAGAGATTCTGGGAATAGTATGAATTCTTCTCCTGTGCCTGCCATTTTTAATCACACACAGGTCTGAGGAAGGCAGAAGTTATAGGTCACCAACTGCTGTGGTCTGAGTGTTTGCATCCCCTCAACAGTCACATGCTGAAATTCTAACTCCCAAAGCGATGGTAGTAAGAGGTGGGGCCTTTGAGAGATTATGAGGTCATAAGGATGGAACCCTCATGAATGGGATTAGTGCCCTTAAGAGTCCCAAGAGAGACCCCTTTTCCCTTCCAACCTGTGAGGTTAAAGTGAGAGATGTCTCCTAGGAACCAGGTAGCGGGCCCTCAACAGACACTAAGTCTACCATTGCCTCAGTCTTGGACTTCCCAGCCTCTGGAACTGTGAGAAAAAAAAAATCTGTTTTTATAAGCCACCCAGTCTATGGCATTTTGTTATAATGGCCTGAATAGACTAAGACATCAATCTACAAGAAACACTAGCAAGCCCTAATAGAAAAAAAGAAGATACAGTGAGAAGAAACAGGAGTTAATGGAATACTGTGTCCGCAACAGCTCCCAGGGGAGTTGCCTTTCCTCTGCACCCTCCTCTACCCAAGGCAATGAGCCTCTTGCTCCTCTACCTGGGGCATTTTTGAACTAGTCATTCACTCACTCATTCCACAAATATTTAGTGACTACCAAGTACCAGGCCATGTTTTCAGTGCTTGCGATACACCAGTAAACAGAACAGATAAAATCCACAATCTCATGGTGATTACATCATTATAGTCCAGATTCTTTTCTTTTTTTTTTTGAGACGGACTCTTGCTCTTTTGCCCAGGCTGGAGTGTAATGGTGCAATCTTGGCTCACTGCAACCTCCGCCTCCCAGGTTCACATGATTCTCCTGCCTCAGCCTCCCTAGCAGCTGAGATACCGGCATGCACCACTACGCCCAGCTAATTTTTGTATTTTTAGTAGAGACGGGCTTTCACCATGTTGGCCAGGCTGGTCTTGAACTCCTGACCTCAGGTAATCCACTCTTCAGTCTGGCAGAGTACTGAGATCACAGGCATGAGCCACCATGCCCGGCCAAGAGTTCAGAATTCTTATTTGTACTTCCTACAAAGCATTTTTGAAACACTTTTCCATGATTTTTTTTTTAAATATTCACATGCTATTTATCTTCGCTATTTTCCTTTCCTCTTATCGTGTACAGTTGACTGTGTGGAAGAATGAAACTAGGAGTTTCACTTATATCTGTTTATTTTCTCACAACTGCCAAAGTATTGTTATATTTCAGGGACATTAAGACCCAAATTAAACCTAAGTTAAAACCTAAAATTTTGGCCAGGCGTGGTGGCTCACGCCTGTAATCCAACCACTTTGGAGGCCAAGGCGGGCAGATCACCTGAGGTCGGGAGTTCAAGACCAGCCTGACCAACATGGTGAAACCCCGTCTTAAAAAAAAAAAAAAAAAAAACCTAAAATTTTAAATTAAAGCCCAAATTCCTAAAGATGAATGTATTGAAGCTTTCTATATGGTATTCAAGGAAAAAATGGAAGAAAGAGGGAACAGGAGAGAGAATAGAACTGAAGCGGAAGAGACGAGAAAAAAAGAAGTGCTGTGTATGACTTACCGATTCTGTAAATAAGAACTTTGCTGCCGGTGGGATCCCTGGATCTCAGGACTCCATGGTAGCCAGCCTTTAGAAGGCCAATAATATTTCTAGGGTGTAGATCTGCACTTATTTCTGGACATTCTGCTCTCCACTTATAATAGTTTTTTAGTAACTGAAAAATAAAATTAAAATTGTCTACAAATGGCTTACATGGTAAGGAATTTGTAAAAATGGAAGAAAGGTTTGGCATTGTGTATAAACTTTGACATCCATTATGTCAAGAGTTTAATCTGGGGTATCTTTTTAGCTGTGAAAACTGAAAGTTCCCTTTATCAAGGATTGGAGGTGACAGGGGTTAATCACAAATTCAGAGAGGAGCCATTTTCATCCGGTAGATGCTCTCCAAAGACAGCCACCAATCCCTCCCCTCCTGATACACATGCACCATTCTTCCTATTAAGAGGTGGCATCTATTTGCTTCCCTCCCCTTGAATTTAGGCTGGCCTTCCAACTTGCTTTGATCTAATATCATGTGGCAGAAGTAACACTGGGTGGACCAAGCTTTATAAAGCCTGGTACCTTCTGAATTTACTGTTTGGGATCCAGACATTATCCAGCGAGGTTACTGAATGATAGCAATTCATGTGGAGAGAGGCCTGGAGGTTAAGAGGCCATCCTCGGCCCGGCGTGGTGGCTCACGCCTGTAATCCTAGCACTTTGGGAGGCCAAGGTTGGTGGATCACCTGAGGTCAGGAGTTCAAGACCAGCCTGGTCATCATGGTGAAACCCCATCTTTATTAAAAAAAGAGGCCATCCTCAATAGTGTGACCTCAGCCAAGTGCCCATCTAATGCCATGTGGAACAGAGATGAACCACTCCCACTGAACCCTGCCTAAACTGATGATTCAAAAACAAATAAATCGTTGTGTTTTAGGCCACTAATTCTTGGAGTGACTTGTCACTCAGCAATAGAGAATGGAAACATCACCTTTAGCATTTTTTGAAATAAGGAAGTATAGAAATCAATCAAATGAGTCAGAAGAGCCCAGGAGCAACACTTGGATATTGGATCTTATCAAAATATGGTTTCAAAGAGTCCTACTTTCTTTCCTTCCAAAAGAACCACCAGAAATGGCTAATCACATATGCAAATAATATAAACACTGTCAGCATATTGTGGAAAATAGTAAAGCAAATTATGTATTTAAAAATTATTATGTTTCTATTTTAATTTTCTTTTTTATGATTTTTGGCACTCTCAATTTTTCTCAAGTTACAATATATTTGATTTTAGTTTAAAGAGACCTATTAACAATGTGAGACTGCAGTGCAAACGACAGATTTTATATTTGAGAGTCATTGGAATAAACAAAGTAACTAAAACCTCAAAAATAGCAATGATCTGGAGGAGAAACTACAAACGACAAAAACTGGAGAGGGAAATGCTGAGCCTTGGAAAATGTCAATGGCTGGGAAAGGCTGGAGGAAGAGAGAAACTGAGTGGACCTCAAGAGAACCAGCACTAGTACATGGGAGGGAGGGCAGTGACATCTGTGCTGCTGTGCTCCCCCTCACCTCCATTTCTGATTTATCTCCCTCTCTTTCTTTCTCTGTCTCCCTCTCTTTTATTTCTGTATTTAATAAACCTTTCTTAATTTTAAAAAGCGAGAGAATGTTGCTAAGAGTTAAACGCAAGAGAGAAGAAAGAAAAAAGTCAATTTGCCAACAAAGAAATAATTGGTGACCTAAATAGTTCTCAGAAGCGGTGAGAACAACAGGCACGTTGTGGATACTAATATCTTCATTGTACTCTCTAAGGTGAATGTATCTTCCTCCTCTACTCTTAGGGGTACCAGAATGTATGTTAACAGTGTCGTACAATGCTTTTTACTTTTCCGATAGTTTCCTCAGACATGAAAAGTCTTTTTTATTCCAATTCAAGTAAAATGCTGGAGGCAGCATATTAGTAACTATACAGAAATAATCTTTTTTTTTCCTGTGAAATGATAGAAGTAGTGGCTTCGTTAGAAGGGATCATTTAGGTAATAGTGACAGGGTGTGCAGCTGATTCATCTCTACAGTGTGCTGCACACCCAGGAGATGACAAAACGTGTTGAATGAAGGAATAAATTAAGGCATGAACAAACCTATTGGATACACACACTTGAAAAAATGACTTCTGTAAAGAGGTACAAATCACTATCATGCTCAATTTTTGCAAACTGAAAGATCTAAACCTGGATCTTTGGTCATTACTTTTCCACTGATAGATAGATTCACAGTACAATTGGTCTAAATAAATTATGTATATAAACTGCTACTGAGCAATTCTCAAGCAAACCATCCTATGTCCACAACAACAATAAAAAAGTGGCAAAAAAAATAAATATTCATTATTGGAAGGTGTCTGTTTTGCAAACATTAGAAGTAAATAAACATTTAACATGTTATGGGTTAACTAAGTTTTGAAATAGAGTAGGTTTCTTCTTACATGTTTCATGTACTTTGAAACAAAATAAGAAACATCATATTTGTAGCACTTTTATAGGGTCTAATGCTATCATTTGAATTCCTCCTCACAACCACCCTGAGAAGGAGCTACTGTTACGGCATTATAAGGATAAGAAAAGTAAAACTCCGAGAAACTACACATTTGTTCAAGAGCTATAACCATCAGGAGCAGAGTAGAAACTAGAATGGACAAATGATATGATCAATTTTACAAAAGAAGCTGCATTTAGAAAGAAATTAGCAGGGAGAATCTATGGAATTTTGAAAGCTTTGGGAAAACCGTAAAGATAATTAAAGGATGAAAAGCGTATCACATGGAACAAAAGTATAAGGAACTGGGCTATCACCTGATAGAAGGAATTCAAGGGAATATGTAGAACAGACAGAAAAGTAAATGCTTAGCTGTTTTTTATGTTTGTTGTTTCAAACAGAAGAGGGAGGCAAGTGCAGTGTATTTGAGAACACAGGCTCTCTCCTGAGCCCCACCCAAGTTCAAATCCCTGCTTCAGCATTTAATAGCTACATAATTTCAGACAAGTTACCTACTCTTTATAACTGTTTCTTCTAAAATGAGAAAATAATAAAAGATAATCCATGGAAACCCTACTTACCAAAGTACCTTGCATTCCGTAAGCACATTAGCCATTAGGATTATATGACAAAACCTTATTAATTCACTGTAACTTCAAATACAAAAACTAGAATAATGAGAAATTTCATTGTGACTGAGGCAGCTTTCAAGCTTTCTTTATACAAAACCTATAGGGCTTCCATATTATGAATGAAGAAGTCAGAGTCAAGTGCTACTGCAGAGGAGAATGAAAACAACAGTTTTGCACTCTTACCCTTTCCTTTTCCTTTCCAGTTGGCAGGAAAGCAAGACAAAGAGTTCACAGACAGAAACTTGATTTCTATCCGGTGGATTTAGACACAGTCCTGCTAGTCAATTCCTCAAGGGCATGGTGCAATGAAAACAATTCCTTATTTAAGGAATACAGAAAAAAATACATATGTCACAGAGGCTGAGGGTAAATTTTATTTTTCTATTTAGATGTTATTTATTTATTGAGATAGAGTTTCATTCTTGTTGCCCAGGCTGGAGTGCAATGGCACAATCTCAGCTCACTGCAACCTCCACCTCCCTGGTTCAAGTGATTCTCCCGTCTCAGCCTCCCAAGAAGCTGGGATTACAGGCATGTGCCACCATGCCTGGCTACTTTTGTATTTTTAGTAGAGACAGGGTTTCTCCATGTTGGTCAGGCCAGTCTCGAACTCCCAACCTCAGGTGATCTGCCCTCCTTGGCCTCCCAAAGTGCTGGGATTACAGGCATGAGCCACCATGCCCGGCCTGATGTTACTTTCTTAAAAGCAGTTAAAATGAAATCAGTAAATGAAACCTGTTTTATTGTTAGTTATCTCTATACATATATATGTTTAATGCCTCATTTAAACTTCATTCTTCATAGGACCTGAGATGGTGTTTTTATATTCAGTAGTTACTAAGTACATATTACTTTATTACTTATGATATTGGGATACATATATAGCCATGTAACATAATTAAAATAAATAAAGCTGGATTCTTATTTCACTCCTAACATAAAAACAAACCTCAATAGATCAAAGACTCCAACATAAAAGAGAGAAGGCATAAACAACTAGAAAAAATTCTGGATAAGAGAAGAGCTTGTAAAACCCAGAGGCAATCAAAGACTGATAAAATCAACACATTTGATTACATTACAATTTAAAATTCTGCACAGAAAAAAATAGTATGAATAATATTATAACACAGAAAAAAATCAAGGACAAAGATCTAAAATATATAAAAAGGCCTAAAATGCATAAAAATCTTTTATAACTCAGTAAAACACAAAAATGCACAAAAGCAAAAAAAGACCACTTTCAGTTAACTGTAAAGGAATTTTGAAATTTTAAGTGTATATAAAAGATTATTAATCACACTTGTAATTAAACAAATGCATATTATAATAACAATGAAAAACTATTTCTCTTCTAGCAGGTTGATACACAAATCACATTTGTTAACACAGTGTGGGTTATGGAGGAAAAGGCAAGATCATGTAATATCAGAGTGATGAGTGATATATATACATATTTTTTGAGATAGGGCCTCACTCTGTTGCCCAGGCTGGCATGCAGTGAGTGGCACGATCTCAGACAGAGAAGTGAATGCTTAGCTGTTTTTCATGTTTGTTGTTTTAAACAGAAGAGGCAAGTGCAGTGTATTTGAGAGTTCAGGGTCTCTCCTGAGCCCCACCCAAGCTCAAATCCCTGCTTCAACACTTAATAGCTACATAATTTCAGACAAGTTACTTATTGCAGAGTGCTGCACACCCAGGAGATAACAACACGTGTTGAATGAAAGAATAAATTAAAGCATGAATAAACCAACTGGATCCACACACTTGAAAAAATGACTTCTGTAAAGAGGCACAAATCACTATCATTGCGCAATTGCAGTGTATTTGAGAGCAGAGGCTCTTAAACCGCCTCCTGGTTTCAAGTGATTCTCTCATCTCAGCCTCCTGAGTAGCTGGGATTACATGCCATGTGCCACCACACCTGGCTAAGTTTTGTATTTTTTGTAGAGATGAGGTTTCACTACATTGTGCAAGCTGATCATGAACTCCTGAGCTCAATCGATCCACCCTCGTCAACCTCCCAAAGAGCTAGGATTGCAGGCCGGAGCTACTGCAACCTTTGGAAGACACTGAAAACTCTTTGGAAGACAGTTTGCTACATTCTTCAACACTGAAAAATACACATCTAACTTTGTCCATCAATTTTACCAGTTGAATTTATCCTAGAAGGTTATATTCCTAGTTATGCACAAAGTATGAGGATATGAAGAATGCCCAGTCAGTGAGGGAAAAAACCACAGCCGCCTTGTTGACTGCATCTTATGTATGACTAGGCAAATTGTAGAGTCCAAAAAATAATTGTTGAATGAAGGTATGAACAGCAATAAGACCTAAGTTCAGTATCAGGTTAGAAAAATTTTAATATAGTCTAATAATATCCATCCAGTAGAATAACAGCAGCCCAATAAAGAGTAAGATAGATGTATACCAGTTGATATGGGATGCTCCCAGTCCAAAGACAGGTAAGAAAGGCAAAATAGAGATCACACACAAACATCCTTGTGCAAGCACAGACTGTCTAAAAAGATAAACAAGAAATGAGCAACGGTAAGCAGCCTCTGGGTATGTGACTGACAAACTAAGGTTTGGGGTAGGGAGCTCTTTTCTCTCAGAAAGTTACTGTTAGAGGCCGGGCACGGTGGCTCACGCCTGTAATCCCAGCACTTCAGGAGGCCAAGGAGGGCAGATCACGAGGTCGGGAGTTGGAGATCAGCTTGATCAACATGGTGAAGCCCCGTCTCTACTAAAAATACACAAAAGTTAGCCAGGCATGGTGGTGCACACCTGTAATCTCAGCTACTCGGTAGGCTGAGGCAGAAGAATCACTTGAACCCAGGAGCTGGAGGTTGCAGTGAGCCGAGATCTAGCCACAGCACTCCAGCCTGGGCGACAAGAGGGAAACTCCATCTCAAAAACAAACAAACAAAAAAAGATAAAAGAAAAAAGAAAGTTACTGTTTAGAAACTTCCTTTGCACGTTTAAGGATTTTGTTGTTATCCAGATTATTTTAACCATAATTTTACTTAAGTTAAAAACAACCTCAGGCTGCTCTGCCTCTATGGAGTAGCCATTCTTTTGTTTCTTTACATTCTTAATAAACTTGCTTTCACTCTAAAACAAACAAGAGAAACCCTCAAAATCTTCACATTGAGACACACTGGAATTCTGTACTATAATATCTTTCCTGCTAGGCAGCTGTGTGACACTGAGCAAGCCACTTAGAGAAAGGGCTAGATCTGGTCCAACTGCTGAATGCTTACTATGTGCCAGGCACTGTGCTGGGTACAGCTTGTTCTGTTAAACTGGTTAATGTTCAGTCTTCCCAACCAATCAGTGAGGCAGGTATTTCCATCATTATTTAACAGATAAAGGCGCTGAACTTAAAGCGATAGAACTCAAGGTCTCATCCCTTTTTCTGATTCCTATCTTTCCATCATCCCTTCTTTCAAAGGGCTGTAACGTACCTGGAAACACAAAAGAACTGCCGCGACTACACCCCGAACTCCAAGTATACTGGGTTGCTTTACTGTCTTGACACTTAAGTATTACTATTAATAATAACATGTTGCTACTATATGGCTTCAGAACTTCAGTTTTACTAGCAATGTCATGTTCCCCGCCAAACGGAGTTAATCTGGTCACGTGATAAGTCTGAGCTTCCAACTTCTAAGCTGTTACTTCGTTTTGTACCACAGGCTTTCCTCCAGGGAGAGGAAGGCATTTCCTCCAAACTTTGCAGGTTCAGGAGACTCATCTAGGGCAGGAGTTCCCATGCTTGAGATCAAACGCGCCATTATCCCAAGGCTCCTACATTTTCTAGGTTTCTCGTTTCCATGACCCAGAGAAACTGGAAGGACCAGCGCTGGATTCTCGGAACACCTGCAGCCACAGCGCCCATGCCGGGTGGTTGGGGGCGCGTTCCTCGCCAGGGTCCTGCCTGCACCTTGAGCTTCGGCAGGGGTCGGGGATCCGGGTCGTGGGGCTGGGGACCGAGATGCGCGCTGCCGAGCGACCGGAGCACGCACGCTTACCCGCCAGGCCAGGTCCAGATCGAAATCCCGGGCGCGCAGGAACCGCAGCAGGAAGGAGTCGGTGAGCGGCAGCGGCGCGAGTGGGACGCCCGCTTCCCAGGCCCGGCGCCGCAGCTCAGCCAGGCCAGGCTGCAGCAGCGGCGAGTGGTCCGGCAGCGCGTTGAGCTGCTGCCCCGCCGAGGGCCAGGACCGCGCCTCTGCCATGCCCGCCGCCGACGCTGCGGCCGCAGCTACCCCGGCGCCCGGGAAAAGCGCGCGCCCCGCGCCACCCCCGGCCCCGCCTCCGCGGCCGCTGCCCCGCGCACAACCACCCTCCGGCCTGGCAGGGCGGCCTCAGGCCTCGCGCACCCGGCCCGCGGCGGGCAGAGCTGCCTCTTAAAGGAAACAGCATAGTGTCCCCACGGGTGCAAACCACCTCTTTACAGCTTTAGCTAGGAACCCCCGCCTTTTCCCAGCGACGGAGGCCACTGGTGTTCAACACCGAGGGCACGATGTCAAAGTTAGCTGGGATGTTTTCTACCATCTGCTAGAGAATTTTGTTTTTCTTTTTCCTTCCTCCCTCTCTCTTCCTTCCATCCTTTCTTCCTTCTTGCGATCTGGGAGCTGAAAGCAGCCTTAGAACGACCCTTTAATTGCCCCTGGCAGACACGCTACTGAGCGCTCTCCCGTCTCCTTCCATCCTATTTCAGACTGATGACCCGCCCCCCTCCCCCTGCCCGTCTCGCACTAGTTTACAGCCTGCGTTCTAAAACACGCATTCCAGAACGCCTCCTTAGCAGCCTCACCGCTCCTCCCCTCCTCCCGATCTGGGAAAACTTCTCAGATTCTGGCACCAGCCCCTGTTACTGACACAAATAAATGCCTGGCACGTGCCCTGATCCCTCCCTCACCAATATTTATATTTATATGTTTTCTTAATTTATTATTTACTTATTTAGAGGTAAGGTCTCACTGTCGCCCAGGCTGGAGTGCAGCAGTTTGATCAAGGCTCACAGCAGCCTCCAGCCTCTGGGCTCAAGTGATCCTCCTGCCTGCCTGGACCTCCCAAAGTGTTGGGATTACAGGCCTAAGACACCATGACTGGCCTCCAAATATTTTTAACACCATAAATTTACTCTGTTACACTCCACCACCACTAACCTTTAAGCATGTCTAATGCTAAAATGGACAGTCCAAAGCCCTTACATGATTGTGTCTATGAGAATGAAGATGAAGCAGGGAAATAATGTGAGAACTCGAAAAGCTATTCCATTGTCCTTTTCTTGATTTCTACATGTGGGAAATAGCCTAGAATTGACTTGTCTTCCCAAGACAGAATCCATGAAACCATTTTTTTTCTTTTTTTCTTTTTTTTTTTTTTTTTTTTTTTT
>PVKV010027619.1:0-18091 GCA_004027835.1 Alouatta palliata | reverse complement strand
AACTACCATTTCATCCAACCATCCCACTACTGGAAAAGAAGGCATTATACAAAAAAAAAAAAAAGATACTTGCACACACGTTTATAGCAGCACAATTTGGAATTGCAAAAATATAGAACCAACCCAAATGTCCACCAATCAGTGAGTGGATAAAGAAACTGTGATATATATATCACACTTGTAATCCCAGCACTTTGGGAGGCTGAGATATATACTAAATATATATACATCTTTTCTTTTTCCTTCCCTATATATAGGGTATGTAGGGAAGATATAAGGCATAAGAATGACACATTGGACTTTGGGGACTCAGGAGAAAAGGGTGGAAAGGGTACGAGGAATAAAAGATTACAAACAGGGTACAATGTACACTCCTTGGTGACGGATGCACCCAAATCCCACAAATCACCAGCAAAGAACTCACTCATGTAACCAAACGCCACCTATTCCCCAATAACCATGGAAATAAAAAAATTAAAAAAAAATTGAGCTTTGAGTTCTACATTAGAGAGGCATTGATTATGTGTTTGTCTCCAGTATTGTCACTAAATGATTGACATAGAGGAGGGACACATTATGCAATGGTCATGTGCTCTGCATTGTATAAACTGTATGATTAACAAAGATGGGGAGATAAGAGGAAGAGTATGTGAAAACTTGAACAAGTTTGCTGATTACCCTACTGGTATTAATTAGAATAAAGAAGCTATTATTTTAAATCAGATGCTGAAGGAGCAACAGGGAAGGAAAAAGAAACAGCTATTAGCTAATTCCAGTATTGTTCATAATAAGTAACTTAGGCAGTATTAAAAAAGAAGGGGGGGTTAAGACTGTTTTATAAAGGTATTCATTTAAAGATAATCTTAGAAAAAAAATACAAACTTTTTTAAATACCAAAAGAAAAAACATGGGAAATAAAATAACCCCTAAGTGGAAGACTGAGTATATATGATTTATATGGCATAAATCAATATGACAGGACTGAGGCAAAGCATCTGGATTACATTTAAAATGTATAAATGAATTTAACTCACTTATAAGAAAAAAAAGGATTTCTGAATTGGCCAACAAAGCAAAATTCATACTATGTTTGTTTTAAGAGCAAACCCAAACATGAGTAAATTATTTTATAGCTTGGTAACAGGGAACTTTCTTAATTATTACTTCAAATCCAAAAGCAATGTGAGAGATGACTGATACACTTGACTATATAACAATAAAGAGATTTTAGTCAATGCACTTGGATAAGAGAAAATAATTAGAAACATGAATTGAAACAAGAGATAATTATATTATCTGCAGAGATAATTATATTATTTCTGTTTGCAGATAATACAATTTTTTATCTTGAGAAACTCAAGAAAATCAATGAAAAGGTTACAAAAAATAAGATAATCTAGCAAAGCAGCAGATTATAATATCAATTTTCAAAAATCAATAGTTGAGAGTTATAGTTGGCTGGGCATAATAGCTCATGCCTGTAATCCTAGCACTTTGGGAGACTGAATCATTTGAGCTCAGGAGTTCAAGACCAGCCTGGACAACGTGGCCAAACTCCCATCTCTACAAAAAATACAAAAATTAGCTGGGTGTGGTGGCATGCACCTGTAGTGCCAGCTACTTGGAAGCCCTGAAGATCCAGGCTGCAGTGAGCTATGATTGCACCACTTTATTCCAGCCTGGGCAACAGAGCAAGACCCTGTATTAAAAAAAAAAAAAAAAAAAAGTTATAGGCCGGGTGCGGTGGCTCATGACTGTGATCCCAGTACTTTGGGAGGCCGAGGCGGGCAGATCACAAGGTCAGGAGTTCAAGACCAGCCTGACCAACATGGTGAAACCCCATCTCTACTAAAAATTTAAAAATTAGCCAGACTTGGTGGCACGTGCCTGTAATCCTAGCTACTCAGGAGACTGAGGCAGGAGAATTACTTGAACCAGACGCGGAGGTTGCAGTGAGCCGAGATCGTGTCACTGCACTCCAGCCTGGGCGACAGAATGAGACTCTGTCTCAAAAAAAAAAAAAAAAGTTATAATTAAAGAGAAGTTCTCAATTATACTAACCATTACAAATCTAGTTTCAAACTTAAGAAGCATTAAATATTTGTGTAAATAAATATAAAACACAAAGCTGCAAAAGTAAATTTGAGCAAATGGACAGACGTACCATGTGAAGGTCAATCCTTCTTAATTTATAGATTAGTAAATTCAGATAAAGAAAATTCAGGCAGTGTTCTTTTCTTAACACCTATAGCTGAATACAGTAAAAAGTTTATGTGGAAGAACAGATGAGCAAAAAAGTCAAGGAATACGCTATGGATAAAAATGAACAATGAAGAGTGGAGCTGGGAGAGTCCTTTGAAATATCCAAATGTTACTGTGAATCTATAATCAAACATAGTATTAACATATGGATAGACAGATCACTGGTACAGAATCGAAAGTCCAGATGTGGACCCAGGTGCATTTGTTAATATGCAATCAAGCCAGCGTCTCAAATCAGTGGGAAAGAGAAGAGTGTTCATTGGCCTCCACCGTGCATACAGAACAGTGAAAACTTTCCAAATGCAACAAGGGAGATACATTTGACTATATAGCAATAAAAAAACTTTTGAATGACAAAGATGTCATCCACAAAGAAAAAAGGACAGAAAAAAGAAAACTGGAAAACATTTGCAACTTGTAAATATCATAAAGCTTAATATATTTAATGTATAAAAGAACTCCCCAAAAAAGAGAAGAAAAAAACCCGGCTGTACAGAAAAATAGGTAGAAATACAGACAGAAATTTTACAGAAAAGTTATTTTGGTGTTGCCAAAAAGAGAAGCAGTTGTAAGGTAGATGAGGTTAAATCAAAATTCTCTGGTCCTGAATTTGAACTGCAATATCAACAAGAACTCATGACGCTTTTATCTTAAGGAAAATGAAAAGTATTTTCTACCCAGATCTGTTTACTTAAAAGGTCTAGAAACAAGGACAACTCAGTATCAATGAGCATCCCAGCACCCAGATTCTGGTTTCAAATACTATTTCCCACAAAAAGAAATGAGGTCTCTTTGGAGACCAGCTGAATCCAAACCTAGGCAAATCAGCCTGGACCACCTTGTTTTAGTAGAAAGAAAAGAAATTATCTAAGAGTAATGAGGGGAGTCAAAGGGTAGGATCAGATCACTTGAGGGTTAATAATAGTCATTACAAGCTGAGGGTCAATAAGAATAATTGCAATGGATTGAAATATGTTAAATTTGTTTAAATCTTTGAGTTCATAATGATACTAAGAAAAACAGGAACAAAAATAACTCTCATTGGTCACTTTTGGAGGATACTAGAGATCCAATTCATTATTTTGAAAAATTATGAAGAAAACGCATAAAGAGGCCAGGTGTGGTGGCTCACACCTGTAATCCCAGCACTTTGGGAGGCCAAGGCAAGTGAATCACCTGAGGTTGAGAGTTCGAGACCAGCCTGATCAACATGGAGAAAATCTGTCCCAACTGAAAATACAAAATTAGCCGGGCGTGGTGGCCCATGCCTGTAATCCCAGCTACTCAGGAGGCTGAGGCAGGAGAATCACTTGAACTCTGGAGGCGGAGGTTGCGGTGAGCTGAGATAGCGCCATTGCACTCCAGCCTATACAACTAGAGCAAAACTCTGTCTCAAAAAGAAAAGACATAAAGAAACCAACATATTTTTTTCATGGTTATCCTATGCAAACTGTATCTCAGGGAAACTAAACTCTGATGAGGAAAAATGTCTTTACAGAAGTATTCTAATTAATAAAGACAGAACAATAGAAGACCATTGTTTTGCAGCCTCTGATATAATAATGAATCTAGGTGACAATTATCAATAGCTATTTACATTGTGAAAACAGAGAAAAACAGACATAAAGCGCTTCTGAGAGAGATGTACATCATTGCCCAGTCTTGCCAATTGAATCTGAATTTGACCAAGCCTTTTGATCTAACAGCCAATTTACAAGAAATAATAGCAGGAAAGAGGATCATGGTAAATGATGTCATGGAGATGCTGCAATGAGCACATTCTAGATCATGAAAAACTATAGGACAAATGATCTGGTTGTTTCAACAAGTAAATTGCAAAGCAAAAAGAAAAGGCAGAGGGAAGTGAACCTATAAACTGAAAGCATTATAAGGGAACTATCAACCAATTGCAATATATAAATCTTTTTTCAAGCCTGATTCCAACTAAAAAAACGTTAAATTTTTTTCGAAGTGGATTGTCCCATCATGATTTGGGCAAATGTTTACTACATTCCATTTTGTATACTAGGGATATTAAATTACATGCCCAAATTCACATGCATGAATCATCTGGGGGTTTAAAAAAAAAATCCATGCCATACTGGAGATTACTTAAAAGACCTAGAAAAACTTTGATTCACTTTGTCTGGGGTGGGATCAGGCACTATTATTATTATTATTATTTTATTTTTCAGACGGAGTTTCACTCTGTTGCCAGGCTGGAGTGCAGTGGTGTGATCTCGGTTCACTGCAACCTCTGCCTCCCGGGTTCAAGTGATTCTCCTGCCTCAGCCTCCTGAGTAGCTGGGAATACAGGCGCCCACCACCACATCCGGCTAATTTTTGTATTTTTAGTAGAGACAGGGTTTCACCATGTTGGCCAGCCTGGTCTCGAACTCCTGACCTCATGATCTGCCTGCCTTGGCCTCCCAAAGTGCTGGGATTACAGGCATGAGACACCCCACCCAGCCTATTATTATTATTATTTAAAATTCCCCAGCTGAGTCTAATGTGTGGCCAGTGTTGAGCCCCCCTATGGCAGATGGAGAATTTTAGCTCTGCTTTCTGGCTTTTAAACCCACACAGTTCTGACTTTCTAATATCTCCTTTCTTTGTTGTTATGGTGAGCAGGGTGCAAACTTTACTTCACCCAACATTAGACATAAGAAAGAGGAGAAAGCTTATATTTTATTAAAAAGAATCAATAAATGTATTCTTAGATGATCTGCATATTCGATCTGAAGATATCTATATCAAGACCGCCTTACTCATAATAAAAGTAACTTGATGAATTGATTTTGTCAAACAGAACACTTCTCTAATCTGCTATTATCATAGTCAGGTTTTAAATCCACACTACCTTAGGATATAAATTAAACGTCAAATGAGATTAATTTGGCAAATGGAACATGAACTGGATGGCTTTACTTTTTGGAGCATGCCTGACAGCTTTCTGTATGTCATGCAGGCATCTGTTAAAATGAACTGCATATGCCAGAAACCGTTACTGTATCAATTGCTCTTAGCAATGCCATCATCTGCAAATTCTCAGTTCTAGAAGAGCTTAACTTTCTATTTCAGAATATAGTAGGGTTTTAAACTTACTGTGAATGATATTAAATATGTGATAAATAAAGTGATGCAGGTGCTATGAATGCATTAGGTCTCTATATAGCTACCTCTCATATCTAGGTATGGCTTGCATTTATCATACTTGTTTATTGAGCCATGACTATGCACCATGCACTGTATAATGCACTGGTGACACATTGATGAACAAGCCCCCATTAAGCTTAGAGTGTCTTGAGAGGAAAGACACTGGAAACATTTTGTGATAAAGCAACGATCAGGAAGTGGAAGGCATGATGAGAATGTAGAGAATGCAGCCAGCTGGGCATGGTAGCTAAGGCCTATAATTCCAGGCCTTTGGGAGGCCAAGGTGGGTGGATCAAGAGGTCAGGAGTTCAAGACCAGCCTGGCCAAGATCGTGAAACCGCGTCTCTACTAAAAACACAAAAATTAGCCAGGCATTGTGGGAGCCCCTTGAGAGGCTGTAATTCCAGCTCCTTGGGAGGCTGAGGCAGAGAATTGCTTGAACCTGGGAGGCAGAGGTTGCAGTGAGCCAAGATTGCACCATTGCACTCCAGCCTGGGTGACAGAGTGAGACTGTCTCAAAAAAAAAAGAACGCAGAGAGGGCACCTAATTGGGAACTGGGCAAGGTCAGGGAAGGTTTCTAGGAGGTCATGGTGTTCAAGTTCAGACTTGAAGGCTGAACAAGAGTTGGTCAGGTAAGAGGTGGGGAGGAGAACTGAGGGATAGTTCTGAGCAAATGGGAACTGCATATGCAAAGGCTGTAAAGTGGAAGACAGCATGATTCTTTGCAGTAACTGTTCAGGCTAGACAGGTAAGCAGATGCTGGATCAGAAGAGTCTAAAGATTTTTAGAGGCATCTGGGCATCCTTTATTTTTGGTGGTTAATTTTATGTGTCACCTTGACTGGGCTTCAGGATGCCTGGATATCTGGTTATACATCATTTCTGGGTGTGTCTGTGAGGGTGTTTCTAGAAATGATGAGCATCTGAGTTGGTGGACTGAGTGAAGATGATCACCCTCATTAGCTTGGGTGGGCATCATCCGGTCTGTGAGGACTTGGATAAAACAAAAGTATGAAGGAAGATGGAATTCGCTCCCTACCTGACTGCTGAGCTGGAATACTGATCTTCTCCTGTCCATGGTGCTCCTGGTTATCAGGTCTTCAAACTCAGATGGGAATCTGCACCATTGGCTCTCCAGCTCTCAGGCTTTTGAATGGTACCACCATATATTTGTCTGTTTTCATGCTGCTGATAAAGACATACCTGAGACTGGGCAATTTACAAGAGAAAGAGGCTTATGGGACTTATAGTCCCACATGGCTGGGGACGCCTCACAATCATGGTGGAAGGTGAAAGGCATATCTCATATAGCGGCAGACAAGAGAAGAGAGCTTGTGCAGGGAAACTCCCATTTTTAAAACCATCAGATCTCATGAGACTTATTCACTGCCATAAGACAAGCACGGGAAAGACACGTCCCCATGATTCAATCATCTTCCACCAGGTTCCTCCTACAACACATGGGAATTGTGAGAGTTACAATTCAAAATGAGATTTAGGTGGGGACACAGCCAAACCATATCACACCATCTTTCCTGGGTCTCTAGCTTCCAGACAGCAGATCACTGGACTTCTCAACCTTCGTAATTATGTGAGCCAGTTCTTACCTAAAATCATATTATTTATATACACCTATCTGTATGTATCTATATCTATAGGTATTACTATAGCTACCTGTATCTCCTATTAGTCTGTTTCTTTGAAGGACTCTAAGGCCTCCTAGGCATCTCAAATTCATGTACGACCTGAACTACTATTTTCCCCCAAGCTGCCCCTTCTGCACTAGTCCTGATCTTACTGACTGACATTCAACCAGTTGCTCACATCAGATGTCTACGTGCCATCCTTGACTTTTTCCCCTCCTTCATGTCTCATATGCAGGCAACAGTGAGTGGACTCAAGCCCCATGACAAAGAAATCTTCCTTTTCCTGCCATACCAGCATGGAAAGACTGGCTAGAAGTCTGTACACTGAATCTGTGTTTGGGCTTAGACTTCCTCTGGTTTCCATGGATCCCTTGATGGCTGCCTTTACAGTCACGTCTCCCATCCCTACTACTCATCCCTTAGCACATGCACCATCACAGGCTATCTGAAATTTGTCAGTGGTCTCCCACCTGAGGTCCCAATATCTATTTAGCACCCTGCCCCATCCATTCTCCATTCTGCAGGTCAGGTGAACTTTCTTAGCTGCCAATCTATTTGGTTACTCCTTCCAGAAATCATGCTTATGGCTCTTCACAGCACTTAGAATTTCGTCCAGACTCCTTCATCTGGCAGCTAAGGTACTTTATAACCTGACCTCTGTTGACTTTTTCACGCTCATTTCTAGACACTTCCTGCCTGGCATTTTTTGCCCCAGCCCTGCCATGTCCTCACAGCTCCTGGAAGCCCAAAATATTCTCTTGGCTCTGGGCCTTTCTGTGTCTCTGGTTCACTCCAGCAGGAATGCCCCCACTTCTTCTCTTGGGCTGAATTTGAGCACTCACAACAGCCTTGGGAATGCTCCAGACACAAGACAGACCCCACTGTGCTGACCCTGCCTTCTTTATGTCTGTCTGCCCTGGCTGGTATGCTCACTAAGAACACAAATTGCATCCTTTTATTGCTGAGTCATTGCACCGGAGTGAGTGCTGGATATATTCATTTGCTGAATGAATGAAGAGTCATGCAAACGTATGGAATGATGTTGAAAGCCAGGTCAATGGGTTGAAACAACTAACATGCTAACCGTGAGAATATTATACAGTCTCATCTTTAAGCAAACATTAGAAACCAAAAATTAAAAATCTCTTATCTGATAGGTTGACCAGTGCAAATGAAAATGACTAAAAACTACAAGTCAGGAATGGGCAACTGAAATGTACTGAAAGAAGAATTATTTTATTTCACTAGTCTCCCGAACACTCATTTGTTGATCCCTTAAACCACCTTCTTTGGGCTTACGAAGTGGCCATTTATCACATTATCACAATCATCATCACCATCGTCCTCATTCTTCTCCTTCTCGGCATCTGGCTATCAAACATTTATTGATCATTGCTGTGTGCTGGACTCTGTTCTAAGTTCTTGTATTAACTCATGAATTATCACACCAGTGTTTGAAGCAGATACCATCGTGATCCCCATTTTATAGATGAGGAAATTGAGGCTCCAAGAAGGGTAAGAAAATGAATTTTCAGAGCATTACAGGTAGAGAAGTACATTAGAAAACAACAAAGTATCCCCCAGCTTTTGAGGCCTGCCCTGACATGCTCACTGTAGCCTCCTGATTCTCTGACCAGCGGCGACTCAATTTAGAACTCCAGGCTCTTCTTGGGCGACTCCAGTTCATCAAGGCTTGGGTGGAGCTTGGCTTGAGAGCCATGCTGGGGACTCTGCTGCACAGTGTCCCTGAGATTGTTGCAGAGAAGGTGTGAGAGGGGAGCTGTCAGCACAGCTCCCACCACAGCCCTGGGGACAAAGACAGCAGAGAGACAGGATTGTTAGCAGCAGAACATCTTCCCCACACTCTCTGGAGGAAGGCTCAAGGGTAGAGCATGTCCTCGGTGCCACCCCTCAGGTGAAGAGTCAGGCTGGAGCCAGCATGCTGGTGACAGGCTAATTCTGTTCAAGAGCAGCACGGGCTATTGGAGGGACATGTGCCCCGAGAAGTACTTCCTTTCAGACTCTGCTCAGGGTCGCCTTCTCTCTGAAGACTTTCCTAATCCCTTACTACCCTCACCCCCACCCCAGGCAGTGCAGATCACTCTACGTTTTGGGTTCTGCTGAACCCTGTATTTGCTCCCTACAGAGAAATTTGCCATACTTCATTGCACCTGTTTATTCACATCTTGGACTCTTCCAAATAGACTCTAAGTCACTTGAGAGGCAACTGACACAGAGTAGGCATTCAATAACATTTCTAGAATGAGTGAATGAAGGTTAAATGAATAGTCATCATTGGGGTGAAATATTAGAGAGACAGAGGATTGTGGAAAGAGAATAGAACCGGGTGTGACGGCTCATGCCTGTAATCTCAGCATTTTGGGAGGCTAAGGAAGGTGGATCACTTGAGGTCAGGAGTTCAAGGCCAGCCTGGCCAACATGGTGAAACCTTGTCTCTACTAAAAATAGAAGAATTAGCCAAGTGTGGTGGCACACACCTGTAACTCCAGCTACTTGGGAGACTGAGGCACAAGAATCACTTGAACCTGGGAGGGAGAGGTTGCAGTGAGCTGAGATTGTGCCATTGCACTCCAGCCTGGATGACAGAGTGAGACCCTGCCTCAAAAAAAAAAAAAAAAAAAAAGAAGAAAAAAAAAGAAAGATGGGCTTTCCAGTGGTGCAAAGATAGCTGGGCATGGAAATCTTCCATGTTCATGCACCTGTGGTCCCAGCTACTTGGGAGGCTAAGCAGGGAGCCCAGGAGATCGAGGCTGCAGTGAGCTATGGTTGTGGTTGTGAGTAGCCACTGCACTCTAGCCTGGGCAGAAGAGCAAGACTTCATCCTAAAAAACAAAAACAACAACAATAAACCCAAAAAACAAAAAAATGAAAAAAAAAAAGAAAGAGAAAGACAGCTATATACAGGCTCAAGGACTAGCCATCCACATGCTGGTGTTGAAGGGCCCCACCTGTTTCCATCTGTGACAGGGACTGTTAGTTTCCTATCCCCAAAGCTGTTTCCTCTCCTTTTTTACCATATAATAGAGCACAGCTTCCATAATACTGCCAGGATGTACAGGGCCAAAGCTTATGAAACAAAGGTTGATAACTTTGGTCCCAAGTTGGTAACTTATTTTTTCATGGCCTCTCTCTGCTAATAATTTTTAAATGTTTTTAAAAAAGTTATTTTAGAATCTTTGTAAACTGCAGTTTATTGTAGACTTTTTCTTTCTCCATAACATTCACATGTGTATTAGTTATTGTTGTCTTGATAACAAGTAGTTCCCCTGTCTCTAGGCTTAGCAAAGAACACTCATGCCACGGTTCAATGTGGGTCTCCGATTGCCAGTCATATAGGAACTCAGACTTAAAGTCTAGTGATCCCATCATCCTCTAAGGCCTCAACGTCCCTTTCTGGGCCCTAGGCTCTTGTCATTTGAACTACAGGGGAGGCAAGAGGGAGACCATTGAGGACTACACTAAGTATTATGGGATAGGTCTGAAAAATGTTGCACATTACTTCTATCCACATCCCATTGGCTGAAACTCAGTCAGGAAGACACAGCTGGCTAAAGGGAGGCTGAGTGAAGGGATCCTATCTGTCTGTCTGCTGGTTATTCTACATCTATCCCCCAGTTTTATTCTCCATTCTCCTTGGCCCTGATCTTTGACACGGAAGACTGATTCTGTGGACAACATTACCCAGAGACTCCTACCTTCTGGCTTCCAGATAGGTTCAATGTGGGAGGCACAAGTAAGAGATTGGAGAGCAAGAGTCTGGAGTATTTATGCTTTTCTCCCTTCCTGCATTTGACTGTGCAGTAGAGTCTGACTCTGTCTGTAGTGTCTGACTGTCCACAGAATTTAGGCCTCCGTCCACCCTCGCCCTGCCCACCATCACGCATCTGGTACTTCATGTGAGGAACTCGCCATCCCTAAACTCTGAGCTCTTGATGCAGTGAGATGCTTGAATCCCTCAGCTTCATGCCAGCTTGCACCTGCCCTGCCCCAAAGTCCTCTGTGTATTAGTAATAGACTATCTTTCTTACTCTCTTGGTGCATGAAGGAGGGTCGTTAGTCTCCACATCTAGTCTATTCATTGGGAGGAAGTCTGTACCCTATTGGTGGAATGACCAGAAAACCGGCTGTGTTATCCAGCACTTGGTAACCCAGAAGTGATAATGGCTTTCTATTCTTGCCAGTTCCTGGACACCTCAACTTCCTGGATTGATTTTCTTCATCCTGTCCATGCTTCTGTGTCTAGTCCTTTCTTCAGAGTCTCTTGAAACATCAGGATCGGATTCTGTTTCCTGCAGGAAATCTGATGGATATGGGAAGAAGAGGGAGCTGGTTTAGTGAGCATTTAGGCAGTTGCCGTCACATTATGATCAGGGCCAATTTTTAAGTTTTATTATTGGCTTTCAGCAAACATAGATACATATGGTCAACATCATTTGTCATGTACACGCTAAAAATATATAATACATACACTGATGAAAGTGATGGACTTTTATGAGGAAATTTAGTAGATGAGGGTCTTTTTCATATTATTCAAAAATTTTGCTTTCAGATGTTTTTTGAGATTAAGATAGGATTTGAACATTGGGATGAATGTTCAAATCCATCCCAAGGAATCTGGGATGAAGACTACTCATCTAAGACTGGGCTTTGGCTAACTGGGGACAAACATGCTTTATATAAATTTGCACTGTAGGGTATAAAGTAATTTTTTTTTGAGATGGGGTCTTGCTGTGTTACCCAGGCTAGAGTGCAGTGGTACAATCTCGGCTCTCTGCAGCCTCCGCCTCCTGGGTTCAAGCAATTCTCCCACCTCAGCCTCCCCTGTAGCTGGGATTACAGGGATGTGCCACCATGCCTGGCTAATTTTGTGTTTTTCACCATATTGGCCAGGCTGGTCTCAAACTCCTGACCTCATGATCTGCCCACGCCACACTCAGCCAGCCCAAAGCAATTCTTAGTGAAGGAGTACTGCTGTAAAAATTAGTCTGCAAACTAGATGCATTTCCTGCTCCAATTCATCCTGCTGAGATGAACGTAGATATGTGTGTCGTCGAATCACCTGATGCTGGGAATAGGTCCCTTGTTATTAAGGAGGGAGATGCCAAGGAAGTCAGGGGGGAGAGGTGTGTGTTCCCACAGTGTTGTGTGGAGTTCCACAGATGACCTAGTTACCTGTGTCTTGCTGTCAGTTTCTGCAGTTAAATTAGGCAGTTGTAACTTGTATTTCTCTACTTTGATTTCATATCAAACATCCTGCAAATTGGCGGGTATTTTTCAAATTCCCTAAAAGTTTGTGAACAAGAATCGCCAAGAAGCACTTGCCATCTCTGTGCCTGATTTGTGTGTGCTCACTAGCTGGCAGCTTGTTCCAGGCTCTCTGGTGTTAAATTAATAACAAATGATGTAGAGCTGACAGGCAGGTGAAACTGGAGGGAACCATGATATTAAAAAAAAAATCTCAGTCTATTATGTAGCACAATGTGCAACACTTTGTCAGATTTTGCCTGTAGGTATCTTAATTTTACTTAAATATTTTGCTCATATCTTTTTAACCCAGAGGATGGGAACATAGCCCTTAGCATCTCTCAAGCAGACTGTGTAGCATATGTTAGTGTGATACAGAATACCAAACTTCGTCAGTTATTTGGCATTATTTGAAAAGGCACTAGATAAAATAAAAATAAAGAAGATAAAAATACTTTCATGGTGGAGGAATTGTCTGATTCTCACTCGAAGTTATAAGGGGGCATATTTTGGATCACTATAAACGTTATTTTCTCACAGGCAGAACCATCCAACCATGACCGCCTCGAAGTCCGTGTACTCTTTGTCACTGTAAGTATTTAAGCAATTGCAGATCGTCTGCCAGGATTCTTTGGAAATGACTCGTAGCAAGTATGCAGAATATTGGAAGAATACTTTGCAGTTTTTAAACCACATGCATTCCATCTGTTTTACATATTTAATTCAAATGTAATCCTTTAAAAACTGCTGTGCAAAATTAATATACACAGGTAGGGATAATAATATAATGAATCCTTATGACTGATCACCCAATTTCAGCAATGAGAACATTTCTTTTAAAGAAGAGTGCCACTGCTAAAAATGAATTTAGAAGCCTCTGGATTGGATGATGCCTGAAGTCCCCCAAATTCTATTTTATAGGCAATATAAGGGTCAGCTTTTCTGTCTTGCATACCATTTTCTTATAATAAATTGAAACAGACTTTGATTGCTCCCCCTTTTCCCCAGAGCTGTCCTCTTGGTCACTGGCCTTCTTTATCTCCACTCCCAGCTTTGCTGGGGACGACTACTCATTTTGCTGCTGGAGAATGTCTGGAAATCCTAGATATAATTCCTGGATAAATATTGCTCCTTCTCTGTGGTATTCTCGGAGGGCGAAGATGGAGCAGGCTTCACACCCCTTTCTGCCCTCTTCCTCTTTTTCCTTCCACACCACCAGGCTTTACTTTTTTTTTTTTTTCTATTTCCAAATCATTTATCTGCAAAGGGTCCAGAATCCAGAATGTAGAACTCTTACAACTCAACAGTAATAAGACAATAACCCAACTTAAAAGTGGACAAAGGATTTGAGCAGGCATCGCTCCAAAGAAGATATATAAGACTGGATACAGTGGCTCATGCCTGTAATCCCAGCACTTTGGGAAGCTGAGGCGGGTGGATCACTTGAAGCCAGGAATTCAAGACAAGCTTGTCCAACATGGTGAAACCCCATCTCTACTAAAAATACCAACATACATATATATATATTAGCTGGGAGTGGTGATGTGCTTGTAATTCCAGCTGTTCAGGAGGCTGAGGCATAAGAATTGCTTTAACCCAGGAGGCAGACGTTGCACGGAGCCCAGATTGCACCACTGGACTCAACGTGGGTGACAGAGTAAGACTCTTGTCTCAAAAAAAAAAAAAAAAAAAAAAAACGTAATGGCCAAGAAGCACATGAAAATATGTATAACATCACTAGTCGCTTGGGAAATACAAATGAAAGCCACAGATGTACTTCACAGTAACTAGGATGGCTGGGATTGTTTTAGAAAGGAAAAATAAGAATTGCTGAGGATGTGAAGAGATTGGAACACGTGCATATTATTGATGGAATGTGAAATGCGGCAGCTTCAGTGAAAAACTGTTTGGCAGTTCCTCAAAAAGTAAAACATAAGATCATAAGCCCCCGCAGCTCTACTCCTGCCGATACACCCAAGAAAAACAGAAGATGTATGTCCACATAAATACATGTACATGAATGTTAATAGCAGGATTATTCACAATAGCCAAAAAGTGAAAACCACTTGATGTCCATCATCTGATACTGAATAAACATACTATGTTCATACAATTAAAAAAACTCACCAGGCTTTACTGAAGGGTTGAGGTAACTGCAGGGAATGACAGCAAAAGGAAAAGTCTAAAATTTCAAAATCTGAAAACTCAAATTTCTAAATTTGACTGTCCCTTTCATTCAAGAACTGGCACCCATCCAGCAGTTATACCTGTCCTGAGGGTTCCCCTCATAGACATTCACAGACCCTAATTTCGTTTCTTCTGTCCGCAAATTTGCACAATTTCACAAAGGTGCTTCTTTTTGCTAAACTTTCATGATGTGGCTGCCCATTGGTTTTTCAGAAAACCACCTCTTATACTAATATTGATCTCTCTCTTCCAGTCAGTACATTTCCCCAAGGTTAGTCTAAATTATTCAGGTTAGAATACCACTCCAGAAGAAGGGCTCCAGGATGACAGTCGGTTTTGGCCTTGTCTTGCTAATGCCGTGGAGTAGTTCAAGGAGATATGAATGTTCCAAGCCCACCCTCACCAGTGGGGCCACTGTCGCCCTTTATTCTCCGTTTTGTTCATTGAGTAACTGTTAAAACAAATATAATTACCCATTTCCTAAGGGTAAACAAATGTAATTACTCATTTCCTAAAGACAGTGGAAGCTACATACTTGAAACTGAAGGTCACAAACTTTGTAGCCAGCAAATTGGACCTAGTATGTGGATATTTTGTTTATCCAGTATGATGTGGGCCTACATAGTTAAAAAAAATGGGAATTGTTAGCAATCCTTAAAGTCGAGAGATTTTACATAAACATCCAGATTTCTGGCTTTCTTTGAAGAATAGGAACACCTGGCAACTGAGCATTCATTCCTGTTTTAGAACCAAGTGTCTGGAACTGAGCGCCTTCTCCATCATTGGAAGAAGGGTGATCTCTCTTTGGTTTGACTTAGGTCTCATTTTCTCTGTAGTATTCCCAAGAACTAAGGCAGTGAATTAGTTACTTTTTATTATCTTGCACTGGCCCATTTCTCTTTCTTACCTGGCCCCTGTAGGCATTTGAATTTGTGAGCCTTGATTTAAACCCATGAAGAAGAGCAGTATTTTCCTGACTGCCCGGTTGGCACTCCAATGTAGTTGTCTGCTTCTTAGGCTAAGAAGTATAGGTTCTTTTTTTTTTTTAACATCCTCCCTGTGCATTCAAATTTGTCTCCCCCACTTCTGCAGCTATTTTTTTTTCTTAAAAGGCTTATTACTGAGCACACATCTCTTTACGACTCACCTCTGTAAATCCCTGAGACTTCATGAGGTTCTCAGCTAAAGTGAATTCTCAGCTGCACAATCTGGGGAGAGGAGACTAAGGGGAAAGGAGTGACTTTATTTTTTAGTAACACATGACTCAAAATCTTGACTATTTATTATATTACCCCTACCCATGCCTGGGTTGCTTCTGGGGTCTCTGAAATAGAGCGAATTAATATTTTCATTTAGTTTTATTCTTGAAAGGGTGAGTTTCTCCACACATAGTATGGCTTTGTCTTCTGGATAGAGGCAATAAATAAGCAAACTGTAAATAATTTAAATGATTCAGTAGTGATAAGTGCTGTTTAGAAAATAAAACAGAGATTTATGTTAGAAGGTGGGTTCACCTCTCTAAAAAGGTGGCACTTAAAATGAGACCTAAATGACATGAAACAACCTCTGAGAAGGTTTCTGTGGTACAGCAAGTACAAGATTCTGAAGCACAACAGATTTTGATTGGAAACGAGTTGAAGAGAACTTGGTGAATAGAGAGAGGAGAGAGAGGAGATGAGGTCAGAGTGATGTGTAAGAAGCAGGACGTCAGGGGCCATGATAGAGTCTTTGGGTTTTATTTCAAATACACTGGGAAGCCTTCAGAAGTTTTAAGCAGGGCCATGATGTAATTTGCTGTACACTTTTAAAGATCATACTGGTAGTCATGTGAAGAAGGGATGGTGGGGCAGAATAAATGGCTGCAGGGAAATGAATTTGCAAGCCATCCACGAATTTCAGGTGTGGGATTACGGCAGTTTGGTCTATCACTTAGGATTAGGATTGTGATACTAATGGTTGATTGCAACATAAACTCAACTCTATTGGCTTCATCAAAGGAGTTTCTCACATAATAAGAAGCCTGTTGACGAGCAGTCCATGCCTGCTCTTCTGTGCCTCTAAGAGTCCAGGCTCTACCAGGTGCAGTGGCTCACGCCTATAATCCCAGGTCTTTGGGAGCTCGAAGTAGGCAGATCATGAGATCAGGAGTTCAAGACCAGCCTGGCCAACACAGTGAAACCCCGTCTCTACTAAAAATACAAAAATTAGCCGGCCATGGTGGCAGGCACTGTAATCCCAGCTACTCAGGAGGCTGAGGCAGGAGAATCACTTGAACCCTAGAGGCGGAGGTTGCAGTGAGCTGAGATCACGCCACTGCACTCCAGCCTGGGTGACAGAGCTAGCATCTGTCTCAAAAAAGAAAAAAATAGCTCAGGATCTTTCTGTTTTCAGCCTCTGTCATTCCAACATGTTGCTTTTGTTCTCGTGGTTGACAGATGGCTGCTGTACCTCCATTGCATGTGCTGCCTTTTTAGGTCAGAAGGGCAAAAGGGGAAAATCACTTCCCTTTTATCAGGAAAATGTTGTACTGATTATGGTTATCTGCAGAAAACTGAATTTACTCCAGTAATACTACTGCAATCCTACTTGGCACCTGTGATGTTCAAGACCAGATGCTAAGGCTTCATCACCACTGCTCCAGGAAGATCCAAATCAGACTGAGTTCCCAGCACAGCTACCTCTCCTGTTCTCTTCTTCCCTAGTAATGGAACCCCTGATTCATACATGGACTCATGACTGTTCAGAAGAAAGACTACGTTTTCTGATCTCCCACGCATCTAGGTGAGGCATATGACTCAGTTCTGGTTAGTGGGATTTAGGTCAAAGTGTCATGTTCGCATGGGCACTCCTTTGTCTGACCTTCTTCCTTTTGAGGACTGGAAAGCAGATGTGATGGCTTGAGCTGCAACAGCCATCTTGGATGATGAGAGGAAGACATACATGAATGTGGCAGAAAAACAAGAGAAGCCTGCCTTGATCATGACTATACAGTTGCCAAATCTTGCTTTCTGCAAGAAAAGTTTCTAAATGGCTTTCTTTGTAGCCTTCAGTGAGAATCCTAAAACCTCTATTGTCAGGAAAACCCCCATATAGAGAAAGGACAGAAAACAACTAAAACCTAGCTCCCCTCTTCACCCCTGTCGCTGCTCCCCAAAGACTAAAGGTTGGATGGGCCTGGGTGATATGGTGAAATGTGCCAATCTTGATCACATGTCAGATGCCTCCATGTCAATCTTCTGGTTTCCCTGGGCTACACTGGAAGAAGGATTGTCTTGGGCCACACATAAAATATGCTAATACTGCCGGGTGCGGTGGCTCACACCTGTAATCCCAGCACTTTGGGAAGCCGAGGTGGGTGGATCACGAGGTCAAGAGATCGAGACCATCCTGGTCAACATGGTGAAACCCCGTCTCTACTAAAAATACAAAAATTAGCTGGGCATGGTGGCACATGCCTGTAGTCCCAGCTACTCGGGAGGCTGAGGCAGAAGAATTGCTTGAACCCAGGAGGCGGAGGTTGCGGTGACCCGAGATCGCGCCATTGCACTCCAGCCTGGGTAACAAGAGCGAAACTC
>PVKV010027618.1:0-26177 GCA_004027835.1 Alouatta palliata | reverse complement strand
CCATCACCACCCATGCCCATCACCACCCATGCCCATCACCACCCATGACCATCACCTCCTGTGCCCATCATCCATGCCCATCACCACCCATGCCCATCCATCTGCGTGTTTCTGAAGTGCTTCATGGAGACTTCTCCTCTGAGCAGTACAGCCTCAAAGCAGGCAATTTGGCGGGCTTATCAGAATTGCAATTTAGAAGCAGACTCAAATGTCTGGACAGATTATCTTTCTTATGCAATAAAGATGGGAGCCATTATTTTCTGTCCTCCTCAATCCTTAACTTTAAGTAATCTGTATTTTTTTTTTTTTTTTTTTTTTTTTTTGGATACAGAGTCTTGCTCTGTTGTCCAGGCTGGAGTGCAGTGGTGCGATCTTGGCTCACTGCAACCTCCACCTCCCAGGGTCAAGTGATTCTCTTGCCTCAGCTTCCGGAGTAGCTGGGACTACAGGCATGTGCCACTATGCCCAGCTAATTTTTTGTATTTTTAGTAGAGATGGGGTTTCACTGTGTAAGCCAGGATGGTCTCGATCTCCTTACCTTGTGATCTGCCCCCCTCGGCCTCCCAAAGTGCTGGGATTACAGACATGAGCCACAGTGCCTGACCAATTTTAAGTAATTTGTCTCTTATTCAGCACTATTTTTCAAACCTGGTGCCGACGTATTTTGGCATCTATTAAAACTTATATTTTCTAATCTGTGTCACAGACATATATACACACTTACACACGATGTATTTCATGTCATTAGGTCCTTTATTCTCTAGATTTAGCTTAACTCTAAGCTCTCCTTTGTTTGGTATGTAAACTAAACATAGAAAAAAAAAAATAAAACACCATGTGTGTTTTTAGTAGAGACCCTTTTCCTGTACAGATTTATTAGCATTTTTAGGGTAGAAGTCATTCAGTTACTAAATCCTTGTGACATTGTATGGAAGAGAAAGATGAGATTTCTGTTCTGTTTACATTCTGCTTGTAGGAAGAGGAAAACAAGATTTTAAAAATTAGATTAAACTACTGTTTTTGAAAAGGTACTGTGTAGCTGTTACTCACTTAGTCAACAAGCAGAAACAGGAGGTGATGCCAGAATATATCCGGGGGAAAATCTCATGCCTTTCAGCCCACCAAGGTGCGGTTTATTTACACAACACACAGATTGTCCAGTTCCTTGTTATTACTGCTGCCCTTCCTCATCCTGAAGCATGGCCGAGGAGAAAAGATTTGAGCCAGAATTAACATCTTCAAGTATACATGAAGAATTCAAATGCAATGGATAATTCTAGATCTTACCACATTCACAACTCCATCCTTAAACACTAAAGTTGGGAAAAGCGAATAATGAGTTCTCTTTTATTTTGGTGCACATAAATAATACTTATTCATCACTATAGCTAGCCTAATAGCTTTGTAAATTAAATTGTTAGCTCTTCTGGGAAATTAACTCATGTGACCTTACATTCTGTAGTTACAGGGACCCTTCTGCGCTCAGCTGGTTTTGATTGAGTCTCCTAAGCTTATGGAGAGTTGGTGGTGGTGTTTTCCCTTTCTTCCTTTATTTCTTATTTAGACCCTTCCTTCAACTTATATCTCAAGAGAAAGGCGACTTGGGAAAAATGTTCTGACTCATTAATCTTCGCCGTTTCGTTTTTCCCACGGATTCGGATTTCACCAGCCTCTGGGCTGCACATGCGCAGTATGCTGCTAGTGCCACCCCAGGCACCCAGAGCTCAGGAAGTGCAGGGGCGTTGCTGGCAGGGCTATGCTATTTCAGGGACAAATCTGAAATACCTCAGTCACAGGCGCTTACTGCTATGCCATGCCACTGTTGAACTTAGCAGTCCTCATTCTTGCAGAGTGGGAATTATTCGGAGAATATTCTTCATTAGAGGTTACTGGACAGGAAAGTCGACACAAGGATCTGTATAAAGAAAGCAGGAGCTGGGCGCGTTGGCTCACGCCTGTCATCCCAGCACTTTGGGAGGCCGACGCGGGTCAATCACTTGAGGTCAGAAGTTTGAGACCAGCCTGGCCAACGTAGCGAAACCCTGTCTCTAATAAAAATACAAAAATTAGCTGGACGTGGTAGTGGGCACCTGAAATCCCAGCTACTCAGGAGGCTGTGGCAGGAGAATCTCTTGAACCCGGGAGATGGAGGTTTCGGTGAGCTGAGATGACCCCACTGCACTCCAAACTGGGCGACAGGGCGAGACCCCATCTCAAAAAAAAAAAAAAGAAAAGAAAAGAAAAAGAAAGAAATAGGGAGGCTGAGGCAGGAGAATCGCTTGAATCTGGGAGGCGGAGGTTGCAGCGAGCCGAGATCGCCCCTCTACACTCTAGCCTGGGTGACAGAACAAGACTCCAACTCAAAAAAAAAAAGTGTGAAGCCATTTTCAGTCTTCATTATTAATATGATTACATTTACTTCTGCTGATGAGGGTGTCTGGATGTCATTTTCTGTTGCCTTCATTATCAAATGGGGAACTAGAAGGAGTACGCAGCACATTTCAGTTGAATGAGATCAGATTTTGGATAGGATGGCTTACCACTGCATATGAGATACTCATTTTCTGTCTTTCCTGGCCAGAGATGTCTGCACAGAGCAAAGTGGATAAAAGGATCCGGGGTGAGCAGGGAGGACTGGTTTGGTCCTGCAGCCCAGAGTTTCCAATCTTATATCCTAGGTCTGTTCTTGAGCTTTCAGGGTACAGGTAGAGGAACAGAATTTTGCATCCACTTTTTCCATGGAGATCCTGCATTTCTTTTTTTTTTTTTTTTTTCTTTGAGATGGAGTCTTGCTCTGTCTCCCAGGCTGGAGTGCAGTGGCGCGATCTCAGCTCACTGCAACCTCCACCTCCCAGGTTTAAGCGATTCTCCTGCCTCAGCCTCCTGAATAGCTGGGATTACAGGTGCCTGTCACCACACCTACCTAATTTTTGTATTTTTAGTAGAGATGGGGTTTCACCCTCTTGGCCAGGCAGGTCTTGAATTCCTGACTTCAGGATCCACCTGACTTGGCCTCCCAAAGTTCTGGGATTACAGGTGTGAGCCACTGCGCCCGGCAGAGATCCTGCATTTCTTACTTCTTTGAACTTCCCCTGCCTGCTTCATATGAGTGGACAGGGTCTTCTGAAAACCTTCTTATTTAAGTTTCAGGGACATGATGCCTTCCAGGCACTGATACGTGTAAATACACCACACAAGGTATAGCAGTGGGCAAGCGAGAAATCAGCCCTTATGTTTCTAGTGAAATGTTTGTTTCAGTTTCCCTCACTAGGTTAGCTTCTTGGGAGGAGGAAACATGTTCTTTTCCTCTTTGTACCCCTTCAGTGCCAGCTCAATGCCAGAAGGATACTCAACATGGTTGAACTTTTAAAAAAAATTCTATCTAGTCTTTGTGAGTTCTTAATGGGGCATTGAGCACTGCGTGGGGTCCATCCCGAAAGAGGCAGCTGTGAAAATGATGCAGACACAGTGAAAACACAGAAGTGACCAGGACCCAGTGGCCCTTGTCTCCACTTACTCTTCCCAGAGTGCGAGATGTCCCAGGGTTTTACATCAGGAGGAAGAGGATGCTTCATGCCACACACTGGCAAATAGGAAACAGTGTCCACATCCTCACGAAGGAATTTTCTTGTCCTGTCCTCTCATTTTCCACATGAGGAAACTGAGGCCCAGCAAGAGGCACTAACTTGTCAACCCACTTATGTGGGAGGAGACAAACGTTTAAACTTTTGAATGTAAAGGATGGTTTACTGTGGAAAACTGTAAATCAGAATTTGAATAAGAGATTCTTAATAGTTTCCCCCCATTCGGCAATTTTTTTTTTTTTTTTTTTTTTTTTTTAAGTGCAATGGTGCGATCTCAGCTCACTGCAACCTCCGCCTCCCGGGTTCATGCGAGTCCCCTGCCTCAGCCTCCAGAGTAACTGGGATTACAGGCACGCGCCACTATGCCCAGCTCATTTTTTGTATTTTTAGTAGAGACGGAGTTTCACTATGTTGGCCAGGATGGTCTCAAACGTCCAACCTCAGGTGATCCACCCGCCTTGGCCTCCCAAAGTGCTGGGATTACAGGTGTGAGCCACCACACCCAGCCCATTTTGCAACTTTTGACCTCAATTTTACTGGCTCTATTTTAAAGTATTAAATGGAGATGTAGGCTTGCATATGTGTGTGCACATGTGTGTGTACAAGTGAGGAGGAGGAGAGAGAGAATTTTTATAAGGGGGCTTTTTAAAAGCTAGCAACCTTTGTCATAATTGGTGGACAGGCTTGGTGCCTCCTGGAATACCTGTATTTCCTAATTAGCATCTTGATTTATGGAATAAAAACATGAGATAAAATGAGGGAATTCTCTCTGGAATAAATGCCACTGTCTCAATTAACCAAAGGGCAATAAGATGGATTATATGCCAAAATAGGGCTTTTCATCAGTCTTTGTTCAAAAACCACATTTTAGTTAAGCTCAGCACAATTAGACAATTACTGAAATCAAGAGAATGGAAATAGGTATACTTTAAGCTAACATTCCCAGCATCTTATCTTTCTGTGTCTTTCTCTTGCTAATGGATGAAAGGAAAGTTAATCATGATTTGTTATAACTATCCCATTAAAATGGGATTGATAGAAATATTTTATATTAAAAAAATGGTGAGTCCAAACTGCTGAGTTAATTAGAAAGTTTTCCTTTGTGCCTGAAACAGAATAGGAAATGCTGTTCTTGCCTACTGAATGATTTCTATCCAATAGAAAATATTTGAATCCCTTTCTAATGCTTCACTGAACTAAAATGTATTATTATGGAGGGGGAGAATAATTCTGATACATTCTTTTTTTTTTTTTTTCTTTTTTGAGACAGTCTTGCCCTGTCACCCAGGCTAGAGTGCAATGGCACCGTCTCAGCTCACTGCAACCTCCGCCTCCTGGGTACAAGCAATTCTCCTGCCTCAGCCTCCTGAGTAGCTGGGATTACAGGCCCATGACGCCACCCCCGGCTAATTTTGTATTTTTGGTAGAGATGGGGTTTCACCACATTGGCCAGGTTGGCCTCGAACTCCTGACCTCAAGTGATCCAACTTCCTTGGAAAAACAACCAAAAATAAGACAATTACAGTAGCACTGAGTGAGTGCTACAAATTTCCTGCCAATCTCTTTTCCTCAGTCTGCGTCTGTGTTCTGTGCCACAACCAATGATTCAGATATCAATTTTGTCCACTTGTAACTCAGTTGAGGTCTGTTAACCAACAACAGTGAACGTTGGTGGATTCATTAGTGGAGCTCTGTTCCAGCTGTAGCTCATAAAGTCATTTTCTCACTGAAACCAATGATGGTACAACTGGTCTGCTTTCCAGGGCTGGCTTCTTCGGTTTCCACTGATTTCTTTCCTCCTGGAGTGTGAGATCACAATGGCATGCCTTACAAAAGAGCGCTCTTGCCTGCCGCATCCTGGGTGCACCCAGGCTAACCCTGGCCCTCCACCAGCACCCTGCCAGCATTTAGGACCCTTTCTGTACTTTGAAAACCCACAGCACAACATTTAGGCTGGAGCAGCTCAGGCCAGCTTGGGGCAAAAGGCAGAGAACTGAGACCACGTAGTAAGTTTGGTTCAGCCAGTACTGGCGGAGGAGCTGCTGGGGAAGTGGCGTGTATGTCCTGGGGTCTGAAGCAAGAATGGGATCAGGCAGTGTGGAACCAACTTGTAAACTCCTGACACACCAACTGTCATTAGTAAATAAGTTGTTACAAGTTCTTTTTTTGTCAGCCTCAAAACAGAAAGCCCAGAAGAGTTTACAGCGATAGAAACTTTCAGGTTTTTTATTTATTTTTTTAGACAGTCTCACTCTGTCACCCAGGCTAGAGTATAGTGGTGCGATCTCAGCTCACTGCAACGTCTGCCTCCCATGTTCAAGTGACTCTCCTGCCTCAGCCTCCAGGGTAGCTGGGACTGCAGGCACCCACCATCACGCCTGACTAATTTTTGTATTTTTAGTAGACATGGGGTTTCAGCAGGTTGGCCAGGATGGTTTCTATCTCTTGACCTTGTGATTCACCCGCCTCGGCCTCCCAAAGTGCTAGGATTACAGGCATGAGCCGCCGTGCCCGGCCCAACTTTCAGGTTTTATACAGGGAAAAGGAGAATATTGTTTTCCCTAAAGGTTTTTTCCTTCAGCAGCATGACCACATGCCCCTCTCCCCCAAGTTTGGGAAGCAAGACAAAGGGCCTTGGGAATGCCTTAGCCCATGATGAGCTGAGCGACAGTCATTTTTGACTCATCATCACGCATTTGGTCTGCTCTGTGTTTGATGGATGTGTATAATTTTAGACAGGGTCTTACTTCGTCACCCAGAGTGGAGTCCAGTGGCCCCGTCACAGCTCACTGCAGCCTCAACTTCCTGAGCGCAGGTGATCCTCCCACCTCAGCCTCTCAGGTAGCTGGGACCACAGGCACACGCCGCCATGCCTTGCTAATTTTTTTGTATTTTTTGTAGATACAGGGTTTCACCTTGCGGGCCAGGCTGGTCTCCAACTCCTGGGCTCAAGTGATCTACCTGCCGTGGCCTCCCAAAGTGCTGGGATTACAAACATGAGCCACTGCACATGGCCTGTTTTACACATTTTAAGAAAACATTTTATCATACTTGCATAAGAAGATTTTCAGTGAAGGACAATGTTTTGAAAATCTGATCAGTAAGATACTCACTGGGAGATATTTTTATAGAAACCCGTGAAAGCTAATCATAGGAAACTGGAGAAACAGGAGCACGGTTTGCAGCTCGGCCTTCCCCTACCCTGTCCATTCTATAAAAAGGTAGCACAGTATGGTGGACAGCACAACCCCTGCACAATGTTTTCCCTGCTTTTCCCTATCGTTTCCACAGCACCTGTTAGTCCATCTGGTCATCCACTGATTCATTCCTAAGACGTCACGTGTCTTCTATGTGCTAGTTACTTTGGGGATACCCAGAGAGTTAAAAATGGTCTCTATCCTTAAGGATTCCAGAAATTGGTATCAGAAAGAGTTAAAAATCATTCTTTAGGTAGATAGCTCAAACTAAAAATTCCTGTTATTATTATCATCACTCTGGCTTAGCATGGCAGATAAGGCTGAAATTTGTCCCAGGTAATTGGCCTCCTGGTGAGCTCTCTTGCTCCCCCGTGTTTTTGCTGAGCATGCTCTAATACTCCTACGGTCTTCATGCCGCATTGTGAGGACAGCCGAGAGTGCAGCGGTCAGGGAAGGCTGGACCTGTGCTTTCATTTTAATGCTTCCACATGCTCCATGCGGTCGTCCTGCAATGCGTTCATATGCCTGAGTCACAATGGCAGGTAAAACATGCGCTCAGACAGCCCCTTCTCCAAGAACGCACACATCCTTTGCTTCTGGATAGAATTCCCCTGAATGCATGTGATGAGGAAGGTGGGCTTTTCCTCTCTGTGCCGGGCTGAAGCGCGGGGCTTCGTTCAAGGTCTTACAGAAAGTCGTCTGCCGTTCCGGGTCACGCTCTTCATCGCACGCAGCACCTGCACATTCTTCGTTTTGCTTTTACCATGGAGGGAGAAACTTCTTATCTTTCAAAATTCCAGTGTTTCCTAGTCTCCTTTGAGAATAGCCCTGTTAAGACAGGAGAGAAGCACCGGGAATAGGCGAGATTCTTGGATAATGTGAGTCCTGGAAGGTGGCGTATTCTGGAATGGGGATGGGAGGAGGGGAATGAAGGAGAAAGAAGGGAATTCTTTTAACTTCAAGCAATAGAAATTCAAACTGTGGTATCTCATGGAACCAGACCGTGAGAAGCTCACGAACGCCTGGAACTAGGGTCTACCGAGGGGAAATAGCAGCTATTACCTGGAGGCTGGTCACTGGCAACCTTGGGTTTCAGGAGCAGGAAATCCATCCTGGATACTGCAAAGACTCTTGATTCTTAGAAAAGTAGGGTCCTGGCATCAGAGCTGCAGGGGTATGGAACAGATGACTGCTGAGACACAGGGCCAGTGGCTGATCAACTGCAGCCTCTTAGGTTTCTCTTTGGAGGACTGGAGTGACTCCCGGACTCAGTAGGGGACTGAGCCTGGATAAGCCCAGGGACACCCTGCCTCTATTCCAGCTGAGATTATTCACCCACTCCCGTTTAGCTGGGGTAGGGTGAATAACCTCGGCTGGAATACAGGTAGGGTTGGAATACACTGAGGGCAATGGAGAGCAAGAATATGCCTCCCCCATTTCATATGGCTCCCCCATCTCATGGCTCCCCCATTTCAGATGGCTCCCCCATTTCATATGGCTCCCCCATTTCTTGCTCTCCATTGCCCTCAGTCCAGAATCCAGATTCCACCGCCCAAGGCTGCAGGGGCCGTTCCCTGGCCTCTGGTCCCCTCTTCTCTTGCTTGTCCCCTTGACTCCAGTGAGTGATTTCAGTGCTGAAAGAGGACACACTTTGTCTCACCTTTGGGCCTGTGACCTGCCTGGGCACTGCTCTTCCCATCTTCCTCCTTAGCTCTGAATTCATCCTTCTTCTTCAGGCTGTAATTTGGATGTGATCCCTTCATCCAGCTTCCCCAAGGAAGTTCCCTCGAGTTCCTAAGGCCTCCTGCCATGCCAAGCTCTAACTGGGCATTTCTCTGTGTGGAGTTTGTCCTTCTTTGAGACTGAGAGCCCTCTGAAGACAAGGATTGCCTGAACCAGGTCCCTCTGGGATGTGGAAGGTGCTAGATAAATGTCTAGCCACAGGGATCAGAGCTCAGAAGCTTACAGGGACGGGGAGCCCACGGTGGCATCCTGGCTGCCCTCCCTGAACGTTCACTTTGAGTCACTTCAGTTTCTCTTTACTTGGACGACAGCATTATGTCAGGGAAGACTCATTTATTTGCAAAATACATGACACTGTTTCACTCGGAAGCCCCTCAGACCCAGCGTCTCACCAACCTCCGGGCTTAAGACGTGGTGATAAGATGGAGACAGAGTTACTTAATGCATTTTCTGTCTAGGCAATTTAGTATTACAGGAGATGCTCTCAAATCCCTGACAGGAGTCGAGACAGAGTTCTTGTCAGTTACGTAAGAAAAACAACTCATTGTTATATGATGCACATCGATCCTCATTGTGTGTTTTCTTAGTCTTTGTGTGTGCAGACACATGGTATTTAAATTAAAATTTGGCCACGTGCAGTAGCTCATGGCTGTAATCCCAGCACTTTAGGAGGCCAAGGCAGAAGGATCACTCGAGCCCAGAGTTGAGACAAACCTGGGCAATGTAGGGAGACCCCATCTCTACAAAAATTAAAAAACTAGCTGGCCGTGGTGGCATGCACCTGTAATCGCAGCTGAGGCTGAGACAGGAGAATCACTTGAGCTCCAGTCAGCCCGTGATTGTACCACTGCACTCCAGCTTGGGCCACAGAGCAAGACCCTGTCTCAAAAAAGTAATATTAATTAAAATTTAAGGAATTCTGTTTTTACTATAGTGAGTAACAAGGTTTTTTTTTTTTTTTTTTTTTTTTTTTTTGCTTTTTTTCCGTGACAGAGCCTTGTTCTGTTGCTCAGGCTGGAGTGCAGTGGCACCATCTAGGCTCACTGCAACCTCCACCTCCTGGGTTCAAGCGATTCTCCTGCCTCAGCCTTCTGAGTAGCTGGGATTACAGGTGTGCACCACCACACCTGGCTAATTTTTTGAATTTTTAGTAGAGACAGGGTTTCACCATGTTGGCCAGGCTGATCTTGAACTCCTGACCTTGTGTTCCGCCTGCCTCGGCCTTCCAAAGTGCTGGGATTACAGGCATGAGCCACTGTGCCCAGCCTGTTTTTGTTTTGGTAGAGATGAGGGGGTCTTGCTATTTTGCCCAGGCTGGTTTCAAACTACTGGACTCAAGTGATCCTCCCATTCAGCCTCCCAAAGGGCTGGGATTACAGGTGTGAACCGCCACACCCAGCCTAATAAGGCTTTTCATTTGTTCTTCTTGACGTATTTTTTTTTCCAATCAGTATTTTCAGTATTTTGGCTCCAGACAGGTTTTAACAGCGCTCACATGTTGCTGACCGGCGGGCCGGCCTGTGCCTCCCTGTCTGCTCACCAGCCGTCTCCACCAGGAATGCTCATCTCTCCTTCATTTCTTTGTCCTGGAAACATGCTGCTTGGCCCTCAGGCCCAGCTCCCGTGTCCCCTGCCACCTGCAGTCCTCCCCTTGTCCCTCTACCAGGCACTGTGCCTGTGTCCCCTACCCCAGACCGCGAGTTGTGGAGGAAAAGAGCTGTATCTTACCCCTTTTCACATTTATTCATGTGGATACATAGATGCTCATTTGTTTCAATTCATTGAACATCTGCCATTGGCCAGGGAATGTTTCCCTTTTGAAAGGAGACCCAGATCCCCTCAAGACATAGGTCCTGCCTTTAAGGAGCTGTCATTCTCTTGGGAGAGGAGAGAGACTTATTGAGCTACACGTGGAGGCTGTGCCGGACAGCCTGCTATTTTCTTTCTTTCCTGTGAGATAAAAGCGTACCTTATGGTATGACTTTATTTTAATTGTGCCATGACATTTGTGGCGGTTGTTTTAAGATGCAGAGATCACTGGGTGTGGATCCTCCTGCGATACTCTCTGTCCCTAATCACGTCACAAAGAGCGAAGCAGGGACTTGGCTTGCTGCTGCAGTCACAGCGTGTGCAGCTTTAATCATCTCACGGCCCTTCAGGGAGGCGCTCAGGGACCCCATAAGTTTCTGGAAAAGTGGGAAATGCAAACCTGTCAACCTGTCAGTCTCTCCCCTCTCAGGGAAGCCTGACATGTAAATCTCAAGTTGTTAAACCTGCTGTCGGATGAGCTGTCTCCACTGAAGACATCCCTCCCCCCGGTCCTCATCTCTGCCCCTCACCCTCTGTCCCCACAGCACGGGGACAGACTCCTGCAGACTCCTGTGTGCTCTAGAGAGATTCTGGATTTGGCCTCCGAAACTGCAGGCCCTAAGGGGAGCCGTGTGTGAGACATAGTGAACTCTGAGTCTCTCTAAAGAATCAGCATATCAGTATGTTCAATTCTTTGTTCTCCATTTTAAAGTTTAACTTCCTTGTAGTTTCAGTAAACAACCTTCTCCACCAGTTCTAATCAGTAGTTCACATCTGTTTCCCCTGGTCTCCTGCCCTGTCCTGACTCATCCTGGTCACCTGCTCTAGTCACCTGCTCTGGTCACCAGCTTTGAACTAGGTCACCTCTGACTACCTGCTTTGACCCATCCCATAACCATCCTTCCTGCCAAACTACCCACCCCACCACTCTGGCTTGTACCCCTGCTCCCTTGAAAATAGCCAATCGGAATTAGATTAGTCTGTGCGGTGTAACCCTAGCCAATAGGGGAACAGTAAGTAGGGGCGGCCTCCGTCAGGAATAAGAACGCTTCCCATCCAGTGTCCAGGTGTGCGCTCACCATTGCTCCGTGAGCTGCCCCCTTCTGTAGAAGTAAGTTGCCTTGCTCAGAATTTATATTCAGTGCTACTTCTTGTGTGGCACCAAAAATTTACTCATAGCATGTGCTGAGGCGTGATACAGGCCATGACCCTTCTGGCCCCATGGGACACCTGGCTGATAGCAGCCTGTGCTGATTCGACAAACAGAAGGTGGTCCCAGACCCCTTAGGAGAAACCACAGGGCCTCAGAGACAGGACGGGGCTACCCCTGAGGCCAGTCACCAGGTGCCCTGGGAGCTGGCATCTTTTCAGCTTGTGGGTGGCTGTTTATCACAAGGGGCATTAGGCAGACAAGAGGCAGTTCTGAAACCCAACAACACAAAGCAATTTCCAACTTGGCTTCTGAATAATGAAACGGCGATAGTGCAGGCACAAATCAGCAGTACGTAGGTGGGTGGAAGGGGAGAGCTGGACATTTGGGGAACAGCCTGAGCGGTGCAGAGACAGAGGGAAGCCATTTGGTGTGTGTACCTCCCCTCTTCCCTGGGATGGGAGCAAACCTGAAATGAGAACGGCAGAGTCATATGCACAGGGAAACTAGGTTAGGAAACCGTTTTACTAAGGGGCCAGGTTGGGTCACTCTTTGTGACAAGAACCATGTGAACCATTTATTACCTGTAATTCTGACTCAGCATTGATAGTTGAAAATTCTTCCCTAGGACTGGGTGCTGAGTACTGTTCAAACTCCTTTGCATACAACAGCTCATTTACATACATAATACATTTACACACGTCAATCATTTATGCACATCAACTCATTTGCATACCTTATCTCATTTGCACACAACTCATTTGCATATATCAACTCATTAAAGTTGTCTCTTTTACTGTGAGGAAACTGAGGCCCAGAGAGTCACGTGCCTGAGTTCAGACAGGCCAGCATGCTGCTCATGCTGCCTCTGATGGTTTGATGTGAGTCAAACCCACATCTTAACACCTATCGTAAGTGTAGGGTGTCTTTGGTTTACTAGAAGTTCCGTCAGCCCCCAGGATCCTCCACAAAGTTGGATGTGAGAGCTATTCTTGGGTCTTCTCAGTCTGATCCCAGGGTCTTTCTCAGCTCTCTGTGGCCTTGCTCTCCTGCTGGGGATGCTGAAGGCCCCTTCAATGGTTCCCCCAGGGTTGTTGTGGATTGCAGATGTTTTATGCCCAGATAGCCCAGGGGACAACTTCAGTGTGCCCAGATGAGACTCCACAGTCACACTTGTCCTACTCTGTCTCTACCTTGGGACTTTACCGTGGTCAGCCTTAAAGCACTTAGCTGCGCTAGGGGTCCCTCCAGAACCAAGCCCAGAGAGTTTCTTAAATGGCTGTGGTCAGCATAGCAGGAGGCAGAGAGGGACTAGGGGAGGATGGGGAAGGTCACAGATTATACAGAGGATTAGAGGAGAGAAATTCAGTTTGTGGCTTTAATATTTTACATTTCATATGACAGGTACTCTTCAAAAAACATAACCTAGTGGTCCAAATCGCAATTCTTAGGTTATACTTTCAATGTAGGAGGACCCTCACATTGCTTAAAAGGGGTCTTCAGGGAGAAATTGACCCATAAATTGGCAATTGGCTCTGTGGTGACGGCATATTCTTACACTGAGAACCGAGACCAGGCCTCGGGATCCCAGGCTCTGTTCCCAGCTTTTATGCACACCGATTTCTCCGCTGGCTGTCACTTCCTCGGTGTTAACAGTCACCCCATCTACCTGTCTGTACATGGCCAAGACCCCACACCTTCCCCCTCACTCTTCTCTCTGCCTGGCCAACTCCTCAGTCTTGGCAAGTTCCTTCAGAACCTGCGGGTCGTGTGAGTCACCTTCCTTTGTATAGCATTGGAAAAATAAGTCCCCTTTTATTTTAGAGTCAGGATCTCACTGGTCTGTCACCCAGGCTAGAATACAGTGGTGTGGTCATAGCTCACCGCAGCCTCAAACTCTGGTGGGACTCAAGTGATCCTCCTGTCTCAGCCTCCTAAGCAGCTGGGACTATAGGCATGTGTCACCATGCCTGACTCATGGTGTTATTCTTTGTAAGAGATGAGTTCTCACTGTGTTGCTCAGGCTGGTCTCGAACTCCTGGCTTTAAGGGCTCCTCCTGCCTCAGCCTCCCAAAGTGATGGAATTGTAAGTGTGAGCTGCCACCTCCCCGGCACAGCCAGTACCTGAGCCGGCACTTAGCACCTGTTTGCTTGGAGAATGAATGTGAGGTCATCAGTAAATGATTCTGAAATGAGCCTACTGCAGGTGGAAAGCAGCACAGTTCCGATGCTTTGCATTACGTGCCAGTCAGCATCCTTCCTGAAGACCCCAGTGAGCCCATGAGATGTAAAATCCTTCATTTTCTCACTAAACAACCTGTTTCCACCCATTTCCCTTATTCCTTCTTATCTCAGTGGGGGACGTGTCTTTGCCTTCTTTCAAGGGCTAATGTTTCCGAGTTGGTTCTATCTTCTCAAGGATGGTTGGTCTTTTCCGAATACCCTCTTGCTCCTGAATCATAAAGAACTCCTGCTTATTAGATTATGTTGCTCCAATTACATTTTTAAAATTTCTCCCTCTCACATATTCCTCCACATGTCCCCTTTCTCTGCTTTCTTAGTGGCCGTTTCTCAAACACATGGCTGATCTATTCCGGAGCATTCAACTCCAACCTGTAAATGCAGCCAGTGGCCTTGGGAGGAGGGCTGCCTGAGACCATGGGGACCATGTTTTGGTCACCGAAGAACCGCATGTGTAATGGTCCCATAAGAGTATAATACTATGCTTTTACTATACCTTTTCTCTGTTTAGGTAGGTTTCGATTTAGATTTAGAGTAGATATGTTTAGGTTTAGAATGGGTAACACATTTCCCACTGTGTTCCCAGCAATCCTGAGAGGACCCACAGACCCTCTGGAGGAGGCTCCTGCAGGAGTCAGGAGACAGTGCTGAACTCGACCTTGCTGTCCTCCTCTGGTCGGGCCCATGGCATCTTTCGTGGGGACTTCACTTCAGGTTCCTGTTTTCTCTCGCTGTCAGCTCATCCTTCTGCTTCCGCTCTCTCTTCGGTGTGTCCTCTGAACCGCCAGAATTATATTCCTCCAAACCAAATGTCATCATTCCCTTTAACAGCTAGATGACTTTTCAACAGTTAAGCAGGTGACGCTAAGCTCGGCACAGTCCAGTCCAAATACCGGTCAGGCTCTCCACGTCCCTCCCTATCCCAAATGTCACCTCCCCTGTGTTGCAGCCGCGTTGAAGCCTCAGTGTCCCCTAAATATTCCAGACCCTCTTGTGATTCTGAGTCTTGGCCCCTGGGTTCCCTCCGCTGAGAATGAGCTTCCCCCAGTATTCTGCCATACAGACTGTCCCTCACCCTTGTGAACAGATTCAACCTGGGCAGAATGCTCTGCAGTTTGTTCCTGTCCCGTTCTGGACGCTGTCCCACTGCAGGGGGCCTTCCCCAGAGCAGGAACGGGCGGCAATGTTTGCATTTTCCAGACCCAGCATGGTGCCACAGTCGCTTCTTCTCCTCATTCAGATGTTACTGACTGGGTGGGGAGGGACAGTATCACCTAATTGAAAGTTCTGGGTTAAACACTATCTCCAGTCATCCAAAAAGATAAGAAGGGCTGCTTTAACGGTGCGTCTTTAGATGAAGCGTCAACAAAGGATTTTTTATTGAAATCCAAACTCAAGCTGTATACATGTCGCCTCCCACCACAGCAAACGTCACGGGCTCCAGGGAATGGTTTCCCTTCCAGAACAACATTATAAAGCAGCAGGCCCCAGCCTGTGGGGACCAGGGACTGGTTCCATGGAAGACAGCTTTTCCATGGACCAAGGGTGGTGGTGAGACGACCATTTCAGGATGATTCGAGTGCGTTACATCGATCATTAGATCCTCTCAAGGCACGCGCGACCCGGAGCCCTCGCCTGCGCGGTTCGCAACAGGGTTTGCGCTCTTGTGAGAATCCGTGCTGCTGCGGGTCTCACAGGAGGCGAGTTCCAGTGGTGATGGTCTCCTTCCACTGTGTGGCCCAGTTTTTAACAGGCCACTGAGTAGCACCAGTCTGTGGCCTGGGGGTTGCAGACCCCCCTCCATTATAAAGAACAAAATTTGTTAGGTAGAGATCACTTGAGCCCAGGGGTTCGAGGCTGCAGTGAGCTATGATTGTGTCACTGCTCTCCAGCGTGGGTGACTAAGCGAGACCCTCCCTATAAGAAAATGTTTAAGAAGAGTAAGATTTGTATTCTTACAGTTTTTTGGAGTTTACTATGGTGACACTTTATCGCACTGTCAGGAATGCTGTAGAGCACATTGAATTCTTGGGCTCTGATGTATTTTTTTTTTTTTTTTTTTTTTTTTTTGAGACAGGCTCTCGCTCTGTCACCAGGCTGGAGCACAGTGACAGCATCTCTGCTCACCACAACCTCCGCCTCCCAAATTCGAATGATTCTCCTGCCTCAGCGTCCTGAGTAGCTGGGACTACAGGTGTGCACCACCAAGCCTGGCGAATCTTTTGTATTTTAGTAGAGACAGGGTTTCACCATATTGGCCAGGCTGGTCTCAAACTTCCCTGAAGCAGTCTGCCCGCTTGGGCCTCCCAAAGTGCTGGGATTACAGGCGTGAGCCCGCGCCCGGCCTCTGATGTATTCTTACCCGTCATTTGTACAGCGTTGCTAGTATGTGAACTCCTCCTCAGGTGAGAAATTAAGGGTGTGAGTCCAGTAGTAACCATGATTCCACCTCAAACATTTGCACATGGGACAAAGGGGATAGTTTCAGTTACTTACGTAGCCTTACTTTAAAGGTATTCATACGCGAGTCCATTTTGCATCACTATAAAAAAATACCCAAGGCTGGGTGATTTATAAACAAAGGAGGTTTAACGGGCTTATGGTTCTGCAGGCTGTACAGGAAGCATCTTCTTGGCTTCTCGTGAGGCCTCGGGAAGCTTCCAGTCATGGCAGCAGGCACCGAGGGAGCAGGCATGTCGTCTGGCAAGCGTGGGAGCGAGAGAGAGAAGGGGGAGGTCCCAGACTCTGAAACAACCGTGTCTCACATGAACTAACAGAGCGAGAACTCGCTTATCACCAAGGAGGGCACTAAGCCGTTCATGAGCTACCTGTGCCGTGACCGGTCACCTCCTACCGGGCCCCAGCTCCACCACTGGGGATTACATCTCAACATGCGATTCGGAGGGACAGACACCGAATCATGGCACCGTCGTTAGTTGACGCCAGATGATTTCGTGTTTCCCACAGGGTGCCAGCGAGCCCTTTTCTCAGTCACGGGCAGCCCCGGAAGAGATGCAGGCCGGGTTCATTTTGGTTGTGACGCCTCTTTCCTTCTCAGTTCACACTTCGGCTTGCTGCCAGGCGCTAAGTTTCACCCAAAGGCTCCTGGCGGTTGGTGCATTCCTTCAGGGTCCTGCCAGCTGCTGGCAAATTAAATGATCATTGTGCTCACTGTATAAAATACCTTCTGAAGTAAGGTAAAATATGAATGAATGAAGGATGAATGTATGAACGAATGCCAGACAAATTTAGTTGCTTGTGCTGACATTATTTCTACAGAACAAAGGGAAGAAAAAGAAATTAAGGGCAACATCACTCTTGCTTCTCTTCCTCCAAACAAAAGCTTTTGAGTGCAACATGCTGATTTTTAAAATTCCTTTCTGGGCTGTGCGTGGTGGCTCACGCCTGTAATCTCAGCACTTTGGGAAGCCAAGGCGGGTGAAACATGAGGTCAGGAGTTTGAGACCAGCCTAGTAGCCAACATGTTAAAACCCCATCTCTACTAAAAATACAAAAATTAGGTGGGTGTGGTGGCACACGCCTGTAGTCCCAGCTGCTCTGGAGGCTGAGGCAGAAGAATCACTTGAACCCAGGAGGCAGGGTTTGCAGTTTGCACTCTAGCCTGGGTGACAGAGCAAGACTCTGTCTCAAAAAATAACATAAAATTCCTGTCTGTAGCCACATGTGAGCCAAGATCACAGGTTTAAACTGCAGAGTGCTGTGTGTGCTCACAAATCCCGGGTTCCCAGCGTGGATAGCCCAGCTCCCCAGCCGGGGCCAAGGGTCAGAAGTAGCAATTGGTGATTAATCAAGTGGCTCCTGTCTTAGGACAGGCAGCGTTTATTGTCTCTGCAGGCCAGACTGTAGAAATAAGCAGACCCACCAAGGCCAGCAATTAATAGTTCCCCGGAGATATTCCAGATGCTGCCGGCTGGACTGTGACATGCCAGCGCTCTTCCTGCTCCTGATTTATTCCATTGTGTGGAAGAGCTTACCCCAGAGCTTCTACAGAAATGATTGCTTTGGGCTTTTCAGGAGCTGTTTCGAGGCTTCTTACTCAGACACCCTTTCAGCATCCAGTGGTGGACGAAGCCGTGCCCCGGAGTCCCACCTTCCCAAACAGTGGACAACTTGCTCTTCCCAGCCTCCTGTCCCTTCCAGGCACCCTTCACTCCTCCCACCCCCAGGAGTCGCTGAGCAGGTCCCATAAGAGAGAGATGACAGCCTGAAGTGACTCATCACACCCCATCCACATGCTGGCATTTTACTCTGGCCTCCAAAGGCCCTGGGGGATGACCAGTGGCGGGAATGCAGGCCTTACAGAGAGTTTCACTCCACCCAAACCATACTGCTCCTCCAGTGGTCCACCGTGAAAACCTCTGAAAACCAACTTATTTGCCAAATGACTCCCATGAGCCGACCTCTGCGAAATTCCAGAGTGTCGTGCAGCTGCCTCTTAGGACAAAAATTCTTTTCGGCACTAACAGCAAATAGAATAGGGTCGTGGTGGAGATTCCGTTGTCTTCATCTGTCCAAAAATTTTAATCTGAGTTTTGGGTTTGAATTCAAGGAAAATAGAAACTTCTCAAAGGTGGCCAGGTGCAGCGGCTCATTCCTGTAATCCCAGCAGTTGGGGAGGTGGAAGCAGGCAGATCACCTGAGGTCTGGAGTTCAGGACCAGCTTGGCCAACATGGGATAACCCCATCTCTACTAAAAATACAAATTAAAAAATTAACTGGGGTTAATCCCAGCTACTCAGGAGGCTGAGGCCTGGAGAGCTGCTTGATCCCGGGAGGTGGAGGTTGCAGTGAGCTGAGATCGTACCACCGCACGGCAGCCTGGATGACGAAGTGAGACTCCATCTCAAAAAAAAAATTCTCCAAGGACCTGACCCAGGCACAGTGGCTCACACATGTAATCCCAACACTTTGGGAGGCCAAGGCAGGAGGATCACTTGAGCTCAGGAGTTCATCCTAGGCAACATAGTGAGACTGCATCTCCACAAAAAATGTTATTAAAAAATTAGTCGGGTGTGTTGGTGCACGCCTGCAGTCCTGGCGAGTGGCCGAGTCAGGAGGATCGCTTGAGCCTGGGAGGTTGAGGCTGCGGTAAGCTATGATCATACCCCTGCACTTCAGCCTGGGCAACAGAGTGAGATCTTGTCTCAGAAAAAGAGGCCAGGCGTGGTAGCTCATGCCTGCAATTTTAGCACTTTGGGAGGCCGAGGTGGGAGGATCATGAGGTCAGACGTTCGAGACCAGCCTGACCAACATGGTGAAAGCCCATCTCTACTAAAAATACAAAAATAAGCTGGGCGTGGTGGTGCACGCCTGTAATCCCAGCTACTCAGGAGGCTGAGGCAGGAGAATCGCTTGAACCGGGAAGGCGGAGGTTATAGTGAGCTGAGATCATGCCACTGCACTCCAGCCTGGGCGACAGAGCAAGACTTTGTCTCAAAAAAGGAAAAGAAACAGGCTTGAAAGTCGTGTTAGACATGACAGAGTTTGAGGTATTTCCTTTGCTATATGCAAAGGCATAAAAACGAATAGGCAGCTAGCGGAGTTGTTTATTGCTGGTCCAAACCAGCCACGTCACAGCTGGTCCTGGGAGTCACAAGGTCTCATGAGGGTACCTTATGGGGATTCTTAAAAGAAACTGAAAACACGGAGAAGGAGTTTATTTTGTGTCTTGCATGGGTTCTGACTCTTCATTTAGTGTCACAGCGAGGGTCAAGGATATGGGAAATAATAAACAATCCCAAGAGTTTCATAATCTTTGAGAATCTTAAAGCTCCATCTAAGCTACCCTTTTGAATTAGGCAGCACCAGAGCGGATACAAGATGAATACAGTTCAAATGATTCTACAACTGGAGATCAAATCCTGTGAATTTCCTCCTCTCAGCAGGAGGAGATTACAACTATTTCCAGGTGTAGGATGATGAATGAACGTGATTGCTTTTGCCCCATGCTCACTGGGCTCAGATGAGAAATAGCTTTAAGGTACATCCAGAGTTTGGTTGGGTGTGAAGAATATTCCTTGTTGTCAATGAATAAGTGTTGTAATAGGTCATTAGAAGAGGATCTAGAGCCCGTTGCTGGAAACTGTTTGAATTTGAAGCCGGAGAATTAAGCAGGTAGCCACTTTGTTCTCTTTCTTTCTCTTTGTTTACTGCATTATACACTGACTGTCTCCCAGAGTACCCCACTGAGCCTTGAGGAAGAGTTCCCCTTAAAATAACAGAACTGAAGGATTCAGCTAGGGGCTTTTTGATTAGTCGAGAAGGCTTTGATTGGATGGACATGTAATCCTAGCACTTTTGGAGGGAGAGACAGGAGGATTGCTTGAACTCAGGAGATCAAGACCAGCCTAGGCAACATGGCAAAAACTTGTCTCTATAAAAAGCGCAAAAAAATTAGCTGAGCATGGTGGCGGGCGTCTGTAATCCCAGCTACTTGGGAGGCTGAGGCAGGAGAATTGCTTGAACTTGGGAGGCGGTGGTTGCAGTGAGCCGAGATTGTGCCACTGCACTCCAGCCTGGGTGACAGAGCAAGACCCTGTCTCAAAAAACAAACAAAAAAACAAAAATTAGCCAGGTGTGGTGGCACATGCCTGTAGTTCCAGCTACTCGGGAGGCTGAGGCGGGAGGATCACTTGAGCCCAGGAGGCGGAGGTTTCAGTGAGCCGTGATTGCACCACTGCACTCCAGCCTGGGTGACAGAGAGAGAAAGAAAGCGTTGATTGATGACCCAGTATAGTTCTTTTGTTGTTCTTTGCCCTCCCCCTTTTTTTTAATGATCACTTATCTTTTCCTTGAGGAAAACCTCTATGTAAATAGAGAAAAATATTTTTAATTTCTACTTTAGAGATGAGAGAACTCTATTCAGGTAATGATGCCACTCAGGTTTGACACTTCAGTGTCATTTATGTGTTTCTTCTCCACATCCCACATTCAATTCATCAGCAAATTCTGTTAATTTTTTCCTTGTGATGTTACTGGCATCTGTCTTTTTCTCACCACATCCGCTGATACCAGCCGGGCCTTTCTGGACTATTATACTGGATCTTTCCATTACCCTCCACATGCCGGCCTTGCCTCCTTGCCGCCTCCCCTGAGTGTCCTGGATCTTGGGAATAGGAATTCATGGCTGTTCCCACCGTTTGGAACCCCCGTGGGTTGTGGGCAGAGAGGTGGGGAGGCTCTGAGAGGCATGGGCCAGGAAAGGCTTTCCGGAGACTTCTAAGCATAACTTTGTCCCCTACACCGTATTCTAAGTCACACCAGTGCGCGGTGTTTGCTCTTGGGCTGTGACCTCTGTGGGTGGTGGATCATTTGTGAGTCGGGAGCCTTTCAGTGTTACACATCATTAGAGGTAAGGTCACAAAAGTCAGCCGATGCTCAAACCGAAATTGTGCTGTGTTTTGTTTTATGTTATTTTGTTTCCCAGAACGAGGACACATTAGTCTTCATCGTGCTGTGTGTTACAGCCTTGTATTCCTGCTTCTGATTCTGTGTTCACGTTGCTTTCCAGATGTCACCAGATCTTTCTAACATTTTAAGATCTATCACAATGGGTTAAAATATGTCGGCTAGAATGCTAATACCACCTGGTTTCTTTTTTGTTTTTTTTTTTTTTTTTGAGATGGTGTCTCACTCTGTGAGGAGTGAGGCTGGAGTGCAGTGGTGCGATCTCAGCTCACTGCAACCTCCACCTTCTGCGTTCAAGCGATTCTCCTGCCTCAGCCTCCCTCAGGCTGGAGTACAGTGGTGCGATCTTGGCTCATTGCAACCTCCGCCTCCCAGGTTCGAGCAATCCTCCTGCCTCAGCCTCCCGAGTAGCTGGGATTACAGGCGCATGCCACTGTGCCCAGCTAATTTTGTATTTTTAGTAGAGATGGGGTTTCTCCATGTTGGTCAGGCTGGTCTCGAACTCCTGACCTCAGGTGATCCCCCCACCTCACCTCCCAAAGTGCTGGGATTACAGGTGTGAGCCGCTGCCCGGCCCAGCCGCACCTGTATTTTTAACCACAATACCATGCTACTTCCAAATCAACGCTGTCGATAGAAAGACAGCTACCCAGCTCTGAAGAGTTATTTGGTCCCTAGATCAAGGAGCAGAGAATCAGATATCCAGAAAGATAGAGATGGCCTCTGTCATCCCACCGCTCCCGTTCCTTCACTGGTGAGAAGGCGATCAGAACCGATGTGGTGTGACCTGCCCTGTGATTCCTGCCTGTCCGACTTCTCTTGCGAGGCACCTTCCATTCGCCTTTGCCTTCCTTTTGTCCGGCTCTCTAAACACTTCAGTAACAGAGTCAATTAAGCCTTTCTCACGATTTTAGAAGATGAAGCGGTAGCTCAGGAGGGCATCATCCCGACGAGCTGTCTGTGCAGGCAGCGGACTCTGTACTGTGGCTTTTGCTTCTCAAAGGCTTGTGTCTGGTCAGAGGTTACCAGGGTGCGTTCAGTATATTGATACCGATTCCTTTGTGAGCCTCTAGTTCACGCCCTGTGAGGACATTCATCCTTCTCTGTCCTTGAGAGACGTAGGAAAATTACTTCCTGGAGAAATCAGGTGCTTGGAAGAGCCAGCCTTTCAGAGAGGTATCCACCATCAAAGGAGCTAATCGTCCAAGTGGCAGGCACGCATGGCTGGCTTCCCTGTTTGCTCTGCCTTGATTGAGACAAGATGAGCGAGCTGCTGGCCTTAGCAGTGGAGGATTCCGTTAGAACGATATTCAGGGAATCGCTTTTATCTGCTGAGTATGACGTGTGGCAAATGTGCACACGTCCAGATCTCACGACCTCGCTTTGCAAAGGCCGAAAGACCAAGGGCCTGTGTACCTGCTCCCAACAGGGACAGGCTGACTCCTACCACGTAGCCATAGGGATGCTTTGCTTTGCACAGGGCTTCTTTACCTAATGCTGCTTAGCCTGGAGTGTTTCATAGCACCCTTTCATGCCTAGTCAGGGCGGTGATCCCTTTTGGAGACAGAAGGAGGTAGATATGCTTTTGTGGTTCAGACACCGAGGACATTGAGATTCTAGAGGATTCATCACTTAGCTCCCAACCTTTTTTTTTTTTTTTTTTTTTTTTTTTAAGAGACGCAGTCTCGCTCTTGTTGCCCAGGCTGGAGTGCAGTGGCATGATCTCGGTTCACTGTAACGTCTGCCTCCCAAGTTCAAGCGATTCTCCTGCCTCAGCCTCCCAAGTAGCTGGGATTACAGGCACTTGCCACCATGCCCAGCTAATTTTTTGTATTAGCTCCCAACTCTTATTGGGAACCGAAATGCCACTGGACGAGGGTGGCTGGTTTGAAGGTGTGGCCCGGGAAAAGGTGGCAGGGCACACTTGTTCCCCAGACCGTTTTCAGCCGTGGTCTCCTGCCTGGCTACCGCCATAGCCATCACTGACCCCACGGAGGGGCCTCCCAGTGAGCACTCAGTCACAATTCCTACTCGTTACAGTGGGAAATTTTATGGTATGTGAATTTTCTCTCAAAAAATTAAAAACAAAGTTTTAAAAATGAAATCTTCAGTCGCATCTCCTGGAAGGAATCATCCCAGTGATGCTCTTCCTCACCTCGCACGTTCACCCCGTTCCGATGCCCACGTTTATTTTACAGGGTTTTACCTACACTGAGTGTATGTTCGTTTTTATTTAGCATGACCCTGTGAAATGCCTGTGTGACCAAAGGCAAATCAACTTATCAGGCCCTTTTGTGGCTTGAATGTGTCTTTGCCGGGAAATGGCCAGGTGTCCTCTGTTGGCAAGGGCACCTGTCCCATACACAAGAGGAGAAACACGTCCTCACCTACTCCTGCCACCTGCTCTGAACGCTGATTCTGCAGTGTAAGATTCTTTATAAATACACATATCAATAGACTTCTTGACATTTTGCCCAGAACCTGAGGAAGAATAAAACCTTTCTCACCCAACTGAAACACACACAGAATAACAAGCAACAGAGAAATCCGGAGAACACAGGCTGGAAACAAAGGGTTATGCTTTGCCACTGTCCCCAAGAGGATTACACGCGGGACTCACAGACGCAAAGTGCATCTAAATTAAAATACTGATTTTTCACATTAAAGGCCCAAAGTTGACCGAGGTCACAGTGCTTTTAAAATCGAGTGAAGATTAGTTTCCTCTGAAGTCAGTTCCTTGTGGATCATCTCTTTGCTTATTTTTGTAACTTATTTGAGATCTCACTGACCCCTCCCAGGGAACGGATAGAACAATTTCCTCTCTAGCGTGTCCCCCGTGTCCTCAGATAGCCTTCCGAGAGCCCAGTGGATGCCTGGACCGCAGAAATACCCAGCCCTATATACATGCTGTTTTTCTGATCTGGTAAGCATGGTGCCTCCTGAGTGACCAACAGGCAGGAGAATCATTTGAAACCAGGAGGCGGAGGTTGCAGTGAGCTGAGATAGTGCCACTGTACTCCAGCCTGGGGAACAGCCATCTCAAAAAAGAAAAGAAAAAGACACTCATCTATTCATGGCTAGGTGGAGGTCAGATGATTTCACTCACTGACCTGTTTTTGGATTTTCCTTTGAGATTCCAACTCTGGGGTATGTCAGGTTGCTGAAGTTGGTGACCGCACTAATTCTGGATTCTCCACCTTTCCCCTCGGGGAATGGCTTGTCCAAATCACAGGGACTTTACCGCATGGCTGAGAATGTTGGGGAAATGAAGATTTAAAATCCACAATATTATTAGTGCTGTCAATATCATCCCATAAGTGTTCCTGGGAGGAAAGCAGACCTTAATGGAGGCTGCCTTTTCTATCAATTCTGTGCGTGTGACATTCTTCATGAGTGACTTGTTGAATTATGAAAATGAGATAATTGTCAGTAGAGTTTGTGGCCTGAATGCTCTCATTTCCCTCCTCCCCCTCCTGGCATTTATATAAGCCAATTCCTGATGCTTCCTGGGGTGTTTCCCACTGGCATCTAAGCCAGAGATCACACCTTTCCCCCGCCACACCTGCGCCTCCGTCCTGCAGAGGTTTCCAGAGTCCGGGTCCTCACCAGCCTCTAAGCGTCAGGCTCTTCAGACCCTGACCTCTGAAAAGCCCAACTGGCTCTCTGTGCCCCATTTTCTCCCAATCTGAAAATGGGGAGAATGAAATGTAAAAATGAAACCTCGGAGGACTGCAAGCACAGGGTATCACTCATAAGGCCACACCGATATTTCTAAATCATCTAGCTCTGCCTTGAACATAGACCTAGGAGGTATGGGACGTAGCTTTCCCATTCCACTGGGCAGCCATCTGTAGGTGAAGTGTCACTGTGGCTGGTTTGGGAGTTTTATTTTCCCCTTTTATAACACTTCTCCTGCTGTTTCCTCAGCTGCCCCAGAGCTCCCTGTAATCATATTTGCCATCAGTTGTGTTCATGGGATGCTGAGGCAGGTGGATCACCTGAGGTCGGGAGTTCGAGACCAGCCTGGCCAACATGGTGAAACTCCAATACAAAAAATTAGCCAGGCGTGGCAGTGCACATCTGTAGTCTTTTAGGGATGAATGCCAATGCTGAGGGCCTCCAAGAAGACACTGATGTCAGCCTCTGTCAGTGGGACAGCCCAGGAGGAGAGGGGCCCCAAGCTACACAGCAGGAGATGGTGGTCACGTGTCCTGGTGGAAGAGTCTGCTCGCCAGCTCTGAACCTGCACTCCGTGTGCCTGGCCAGTGGACAGGTTTCTCTGGCGTTCCCCAGGCCCTTTCTGCTTCATGGCGCTCATTATATAGACAGCATTTCATTTCAGTGGGGCTTGGGTAGGGGGTTCTTTATTGCAGTTCCTCTAAAAACCCATCTCCACACGAATCACCTCTGGCCTTTTTCTGTCTGGCACATTGTTTAGACAAGAGGAGTTTGTGTGTCTCCCCTCCTGCCAGACTTTCCTAAGTGGAAGCCTGGGATTTGGAAACTGGTTTTTTTTTCCTTCTCTCTAAATGAATGCCTTGTTGGGTACCTTGTTGGTAAAATGCCATTTCTCACATCTTTATAGCTTAAGGGACTACCTTAGCCATGAGGCCACATTCTCTTACTATTGATAAGAGCTACTATAATGCCACTTACATACTTTGGGGGATTCATTTTTGCTTCTCAGCATCATTTATGTCATGATTCATATTGAAATTTAATGCAAAAGTATATGCTGTCCCCATCAACTTTTCAAAGTTTGTCTTTGAAATTGATTTTTTAAAATTATGTAATCCAAACCTCTCAGTTTACAAGTGAGAAAACAAATCTAGAGCAGAGTTTTTCAACAGGGGCACGAGCGAGGTTGAGGTGGTGGACGATTGTGTCGGAGAGGGGGATGTCTGAGGCTATTGTGTGGGGGGATGCCTGTGGCTATCGGGTGGGGGAATGTCTGCGGCTATCACGTGGGGGGATGTATGCAGCTACCGTGTGGTGGGATGTCTGCGGCTATCGTGTGGGGGGATG
>PVKV010027617.1:0-26170 GCA_004027835.1 Alouatta palliata | reverse complement strand
AAAAAAAAAAAAAAAAAAAAAAAAATGGTATCAACATTTAGGTTTATCGCCTACAGGATTATTTTCTTAGGGGTTATGATCCACACCCACTAGGTTCATACACTGTGTTTATTCATGACCCTTGTCTCCCTCTGCTGAATGAGTGCACAGAGCATAAATATAGAGCTTGCTTAATTTTCATACATGAACAGCCTTGGGAGGCCCATTGCCCATCAGGAAAAGAATATCCACCCTGAGAATTTCAGTCCCCCCTCACCATCGTTCCGCGCGCAACCACAGTCACTGTCTGCCAAGGTAACCACTACCCTGACTTTAGTACCATAGAGTAGTATTGCCTGTTTTGATCTTTATCTAAATGGAATCATGGGGCTGATACTCTCTGTGTCGGCTACATTTTGTCAATATTAGGTTTGTCATCTTCATGTTGTGGATGTAGCAATAGATTTTTCATGCTCATGGCTGTACGTATTCCGTTGTATGAGCTCCAATATATTTACCCATGCTAGTGGTGACAAAAATTGGGGTAGTTCCTAGCATGCTACTGAGGATGTTCTTGGACACATCTTTTAAAGGATGAATGTGTGTCTTTTTATTAGTATCCACTTCTTATAGGACATTCTGAGGCTTGGGGTGTATGGGTTTTCAGCTTTAGTTCATACACTTGGATCTCTTCTAGTCTCTTGACAGACCTATTGCCCACAATGCCTGCTTCCATCTTACCATGCTTTTTCATTCTATAGACTTGTTTTAGCAGATCAGTCAGTGGACCTGCAGCACGTGTCACTGCTACTCATTTGTCTGTCTGCTCCTCCTTGTGTCATTTAACTTGTTGCTGTTTCCCAGTGTTTGATCATAGGAAGTTAGCCTCAGTGGCTAGGTTAGAGATAGGTCTCACTCTGTTCTGACAAAAAGATTTCACAGGAAATGTTGTATCTCCGACTGCATCTCAGCGCAAGGCACATGATTTCTGATTGTTTCACTCTTGAGCTTCTTAACACTAACCTGTGGTTTGGGATGATGATAGTTTCATTCCTCTCTTGTAGGATGCCTCACTAACATTTAACTGAAGTGTTTCGTCCATCTGACACTAGTTCTCTCACTGGGGGTTGCAGATATTGTGGGGTTTTTTGTGAAACATAGCCTTCACTATTCTCAGGTGAAATTCTTTAGTGAGGAAGAACTCTCCCTTGTCAACTGTAGCTATTGGGATACCTTGAAATTCACCAGAAGGGCAGAATAAAAGCTTAATTTTTTCCCATTGGAGTGTCAGTACTCAGAGTAAAGAGTGGTTGCCCTTACTACTTCTGATGGGATCCAAGACTTATTTTTTAAATAAATTTTAGATTTTTAAACTGTTTTGGATTTACAGAATTATTGCAAACATGATGAAGAGAATTTCCAAATGCTTCACACACAGTTTCCCTGTTATTAATATCTTACATTAGATTGTATATTTTTGTATATTAATGAATCAGTATTGATATGCAATATTTTTAGCAGAACTCTGTACTTTATCAGGTGTCCTCAGTCATATTGAATTTTCTCTTGCTGTTTTGAGGTCACACCCAAGACACTTCATTACTTTTGTTAGTCATGTCTCCTTAGTCTCCTCTTTGTTATGATAATGTCTGAGACTTTCCTTATTTCTAATGATCTTAAAATTTTGTGGAATATTGGTCAGCTCTTTAGTATACAGCCCATCTAGTGGGATTTGTCTTATTTTTTTTTCTCATGATTAGAATGGGGGTAAAGGTTTTCAGCAGAAGATCTCAGAGGTAAAATGTCCTTCTCATTACATCACATAAAGGAAATTACTACAAATGTGACTTCTCATGGTTGATGTTAGCTTTTATATACAGGTATTCTGTAAAGCTACCATAATCAACAATGCATAGTATTGGCAAAATGGTAAACACACATCGTGGAACAAAATAGAGCACAGAGGGGACCCACAAAAATATACTCTACTGAGTTTTGACAAAGTGCAAATTAAATTCTCTGGAGAAATGACAATCTCTCCAACAAATGACACCTGAATGAATGCATGTTAATATGCAAAGAAATGAACCTAGGTAAGCCTTACATCTTTCATAAAAAATTACCTCAAAATAGTTCATAAGATTCAAAATAGTTCATAAGATTCAAATATAAAATGAAAAATTATAAAACATCTGGAAGAAAACATAGGGGAATATCTACATGACTTCATATTGGTGATAGGTTTTTAGATAAAACATCAAAACCATGACCCATTGAGGACAAAATTGATAAGGTACATATTCTAGAATTTAAAAAACAATAGTGCTCTGTAAAACACTTTTTTCTCTAGCAAAAAGAAAAAAAGACAGAGAGAAGTTACAGACTTTGAGAAAATATTTGCAAAACATATATCTGATAGATGACTTGAATCCAATATCTTCAGGGAATATTTAAAACTAAACAATAAGAAAATGCATGAAAACTCAGTTAATAAATTGATAAAAACTCTGAACAGACACATTGCCAAGATATACAGAAGGAAAATAAGGAAAAGAGAAGAGAGTCAACATCATATTTCATCAAGGAATTGTGAATTAAATAACAATGACATGCACACCTACTAGAATATCTAAAATAAAAAAAAAAACTGACAATGCCAATTGCTGGAAACAATGAGGAACAAAAGGCACTCTCATCTCTTGTTACTGGGAATGCAAAGTAGTACAGCCACATTCAAAGATGGTTCGTCAGTTGATATTTTTACAAAACTGAACACAGTTTTGCCACTCCTAGGCATACTTCCAACTAATCTGCAAGCATATCTCCACACAAAAGTCTCGCATATGAATGTGTATGTCAGCTTATTTCATAATTGCCAAAAACTGGAAGCAACCAAAATGTTCTTCAAGAGGCGAATGAATAAACAAACTGTGGCTCAACAGTAATTGAACACTATTCATTAACCAAAAATGACTTTTCAGCCTGGGGCAGTGGCTGACGCATCTAATCCCAGCACTTTGGGAGGTTGAGGTAGGCAGATCATTTCAGATCAAGAGTTCAAGACCAGCCTGGCCAAAATGGTGAAACCCTTTCTCTACTAAAATGACAAGAAAATTAAAAGAAATAAGCTTAGCATTATTAGTGACACACTACAGGTGCTGTGTTCTGCTCCCAAAATCAACCCTGGAAAAATACAAAAGGGGGAAAAAAACAATATCAGTAACAAAATCTAAACTAGAAAACAGAGAAAATCCTGGGAATGAATGATGACTGTGTTGAACTGGTACTTGTGTTTGGGGTGGGTACTTGTATGCCAGACAGAAATTGAGGAAGTCTGTAGTCTGCAAAATGGAAGATTACAGAATAGTTAGGAGGAAAGATTTGAGAATTCTACCCCACATCATTGCACAATCGGAGGCAGCATTTCAAAACACAATGCTCGTAGCCCTGGAGTAATATCAGGACGTGAGGAAATTCAGGTTGATTGAGAATCTATGGCTCCAGAGTTTTGCTAATAAAAATCTGAAACAAACAGTGAGAGAGGACTGACTTTCCAAAAATTTTTTATTTTAATGGAATATAAAGGATGAACTAGAAATAGAATGGGAAGTATGTGTGAATCACACATACTATGAGTAGGTATTGTTTAATAAGCATATATATATAGTATGCATATATACATATATAAATATATCTAAAGTTATATAAAAATAAATACAAAAAAGTATATATATAATATAAACCTATATACGTACATATATGTGTTTATGTATATAAACATAAATATAATCCAAATATACCAAGTTAATATACACACACAATTGCAGAGAAGTAAAATTTATTTCTTATTACATGAATGAGAATTAAAATATGAAAATCACTAATCTGGATTATGAAATGTTAGATGAATTCAAAACGCAAATCTCAATTCTCTTGCTGCTGCTCATTCTCTTCAGTGTAAATATAAACCCTTTGGGACAAAAGGTTTGACAAGTCGACTTCTGACTGGGAGGAGACCTGTGGGAAGGTTTGCCTCTTCTCCCAGAGGTCCTAAAATCACAGTTGCTGAAGCCCCCCAGGGAGCTTCTGGCCTGGGACCCACAGCCGTTCTCTGCAAGGGATACAGCTGGGCAAATGCTCAGAGGTGACAGAAACAGCATCGCCGGCCCATCACTTCATCAAAGAGCCAGGAGCCAGGAGGACGACCCTCCTGAGTGAGGACTGAGGGTCCACTCTCTCCACATAGAGAAGCCACAGAATTCAGCTCAGCCTCTCTTGTGAGCCCTGGTAAACAGTGGCAATGATGTCATCCCGACCACATCCCTCCCCTCACTGCCACTTCGGGGTACTCAGAGTCAGAGACTTGGTCTGAGGGGAACAGCCGCAATCGGCAGAGGATGGCAGTCCAGACTCTGCAAGGAATCAAGGTCAGAAATCAGAGGGAGGACTGAAGGGCATCCCTCACCCCCACGGCCACTCGCCCCCAACCCCATCCTGGCAGAATCCTGTTCCATCTCTGCTGTCAATTCAGGGAGGCCCCAGGCTTGGTGGCCAGGTGTAAAGCCACTGACTTGCACCTCCAGGATCAAAGAGACGAGAGGGCCTTCTTCTGAGGGGCAGTTCGAGATTGGCAGAGGGCAGCAGTCCCAGGCTCTGAGGCGGCAAGGTGAGACACTGAGGGAGGACTGAGGACGCCCCCTCCCCAGACAGAGGGCCCCAAATAATCCAGCACCGGATCTGCTGCCAGCCCTACATCACCCCGCGGGCCCACCTCTTAAGCCCGAGGGGACTCTGGGGTCAGAGCTTGGTGTGACCAGGGCAGGGCTGGTTAGGAGAGGGCAGGGGCCCGGCTCTGCCAGGCATCAAGGTCAGGACCCTGAGGGAGGGCTGAGGCCCCGCAGAGCGAGCCTCCATCTCTGCTGTCAGCTCTGGGAAGTTCCTGGCATGACCTCCAGGCATGTGGATCCTGATGTCCGCATCCTGGGCTGACCGAGGGAAGGGGCTTGACACCATGAGCATGACCTGCGGGAAGCACAGCCAGGGCCCAGTCCCTAATAGGAGATGAGGGAAGCCTGTGGGAGGCCTCGGGGGATCCTGAGGGGACCCAGCATCCCAGGACAGAAAGCCCACCTTGCTCCTGTCTGAAACTGACATGCCTCCTCATTCGGCCTAGGGAATACCACCGATGGAGCCTCAGGTCAACAGAGGGGTGGGGGCCAGTCCTGCCAGGGTCAAGAGGAGGAAGAAGAGGGAGGAGTGAGGAGACTTTGGACTCCGAATCAGTGGAGACTTCGGCCCTGGGAGGTCCCAGGCACAGTGGCCACATGTGGTGCATCTTTGCTGTGCCTTCGGGGTGTCAGCGAGGAGAGGCCTGTAGTGTGAGGAGTGGAGACTCAGGGCAGCAGAGAGCAGTCCCAGAGACTGGAGGAAGGACTCTGCAGACCTGTCATCCCTGACCCAGGAAACTTGCCCCTGCTGTCAGTCCTGGGAGGCCTCTGGCAGGACTGTGGGGAAAGGATGCTGTCCCCGACTTTTTCCTTGGGGATGTCAGGAAGATGGTGGCTTTGGCATGCAGTTCAGCAGGAGGGGAAAAAGCCCTGTGAGGAGTAAATCTGAATACGTGCAGGACATTCAGACCGAGGAGATGCCCCCTGAAACCTGCTCCTTCTGTCAGCCTTGTGAATCCCATGCAAGAGTGTCCATGTGGCATCCCCTCACTTCTGCCTCCTGGGTCTCAGGGAGATGGGCACCTTGTTTTGAGGGGAGTCCACAGCTCAGCAGATGGAACCACACTTGGTCAGTACAGGGAGGAGTCCTGGGTCTGCCAAGAGTCAAGGGCAGACTCTGTTCTCAACCCTGGGAGGCCCTGCTCTGGGGTAGCATGTGGCAGAAATGAAAGCATGCCACACCTGACTAGAAGGATCTGCAGGACCCAAGGTGTGCTTCCTTCATGAGGACTGGAGATACACTCAGTCCAGAAAGAACAGACCCCGCAGATTCTTTCTGTTCCCCACTCTTAGCTCTGGGGTAGGGTGATCTGTTTAGGGGTGGCAAACCCAGTTGTACCGCAGATGGGAAGTTGGAGAATCTTCAGGGAGATGGGTTCTTGGTGTAAAGGGGAGATAGCAGGAGTAAAGATGAATATCTAACGAGAGGACTTCAGAGGCCCAGCCCCAGAACAGCATGGGACAGCCCCTGGTGTCAGCCAGGCATATCCCATGCAGGACTGATGAGGTGTGGGACCTTTTCACTTCTGTTTTCAGATATCAAGGAGGACTTTATTCTCAGAGGGTGAGTCATGTCAACCCAGGGAACCCCATCTGGTCAACAGACACAATGGTCCCAGCATCTGCCAAGAGTCCAGGTAAGGAATCTGAGGACGGGCTGAGGGTACCACCAGGCCAAAATGCAGACTGGGGGTCCCATAGAAATCTGCCCTCCCCCTGCTGTCACACTGGAGAGCTGGGGCAGGGCTGTCTGCTGAGGTCCCTCCCTTATTCTGAGGTCACTGGTGTCAGGGAGTAGGAGGCCTTGGTCTGAGGGGGCTGCACTCAGGTCAGCAGAGGGAGGGTCCCAGGCCCTGCCAGGAGTCAAAGTGCAGAATGAGACAGACCTTACTCACCAAATGCACTGGATGCAGCCCCACCCTGCCCCTTCTGTCAGCCACGGGAAGCAACAGGGGACTGTGGGTGGGTAGACATGCCTCATTTCCTCTTCCAGTGCCTCCTGCAGATAGGGCTTTGGTTTAAGGAGGTGGCCTTAGGTCAATAGAGGGAGGGTCCCAGGCCCTGCAGGCATCAAGATGAGGGCCAAGCAGGATCCTCACCCCAGGACACATAGACCCCACTGAATTTCGACAAACAGTGGAGACCTCACAGATTCCAGTCTACCCTCCTGGCATCACTGGGGAGCTGAGATGTGCTTGCAGTCTGCAGCCTGAGGGCCTCTCGATTTCTCTTCTAGGAGCTCCAGAAACCAGGCAGGGAGACCTTGGTATGAGGCAGTGTCCTCAAGTCACAGAGCAGAGGAGGTCCAGGCAGTGCCATCAGTCAAGGTGAGGTGTTCACCGTGAATGCGCACCAAGGGCCCCACATGTGGTAGAACAGAGGGGACCCCATAGTGTCTGTCCTCACCTTCCCTACTGTCAGTCCTAGAGCCTTGGCGTCTGCTATCTGGTAGCACTCTGAGGAGCTCTCTCAACTTCCTTCTTCACGTTCTCAGGGAATGTGATTAGCAGGAGGACATGAACCCCAGGAGGCCCCAGAGCATTACAGAGGGAGAAATGAGAAGACCTGTAAGTCAGCCCTTGTTAGAGCCTTCAGGATGTGGTTTTCAGCTGAGAAGGCACACAAGCTCCCTCTCTCCCCCAGGCTTGTAAGTCCCCAGTGACCAGCTCCTGCCCTTTCTCCCACCTGTTGCCTGACCTGAGTCATCATGCCTCGTGGGCAGACGAGGCAGCACTGCAAGCCTGAGGAAGGCCTTCAGGCCCAAGGAGAGACACCTGGCTTGGTGGGTAAGCAGGATCCCTCAGCTAAGGTACAGGAGGTGGCTTTCTTCTCCTCTACTCTGATAGCAGGCCCTGGAGGAGGTGCCTGCTGCTCAGTCACCAAGTGCTCTCCAGAGTCCTCAGGGCACCTCTTCCACTCCTACTACCATCGACTACACTCTGTGGAGCAAATCTAATGAGGGCTCCAGCAGCCAAGAAGAGAAGGGGGCAAGCACTTCACCAAACCCAGCAGACATGAAATTATTGTTCTGAGAAGCACTTGATGGGAAGGTGGCTGAGTTGGTTATTTTCCTGCTCCACAAGTATCAAGTCAAGCAGCCAGCCACAAAGGCAGAAATGCTGGAGAGTGTCATGAAAAATTACAAGCAACACTTTCCCGTGATCTTCAGCAAACCCTCTGAATGCATGCAGCTGGTCTTTGGCATTGAAGTGAAGGAAGTGGACCCCACCGGCCACTTCTATGTCCTTATCGCCTTTCTGGGCCTCTCCTACGATGGCCTGCTGGGTGATGATCAGAGCACACCCAAGACTGGCCTCCTGATAATAGTCCTGGGTATGATCTTAATGGAGGGAAACTGTGCCTCTAAAGAGGCAATCTGGGAAGCATTGAGGGTGATGGAGGTGCATGTTGGGAAGGAGCACAATATCTATGGGGAGCCCAGGAAGCTGCTTACCCAAGACTGGGTGCAGAAAAACTACCTGCAGTACCGCCAGGTGCCCGGCAGTGATCCTGCATGCTATTAGTTCTTGTGGGGTCCAAGATCCCTTGCTGAAACCAGCTACGTAAAAGTCCTGTAGTATGTCATCAATGTCAGTGTGACAGATTAAACTTCTTTTCCATCCCTGCTTGAAGAGGCTTTGAGAGAGGAAGAAGAAGGATTCTGAACAGGAGTTGCAGCCAAGGCCAGTGGGGCAGGTTGGGAGAGGGTCTGGGCCAGTGTACTTTCCAGGGCCACCTCCACCAACTTCTCTGTCCTTGTGACATGTGGCTCATTCTTCACTCTGTGTTTGAAGACAGCAGTCACTGTTCTCAGTGGTGGAGGGCATGTTGGGTGTAAGGGAACACAATGTGGATCATCTCTGGGTTCCTGTTCTGTTTGGTGATTTGGAGATTTATCTTTGTTTCCTTTTGAAATTGTTCAAATGTTACTTTTAATGGATGTTGTAATGAAATTCAACATTTATTTTACATATGACAGTAGGCAGAATTATGGCTTTTTACATAGTTTAAAAGTAAGAGTCTTGCTTTTCATTTATATGGGGAAACCCATGTTACTTCTTGAATTTGGACAATATAACAGCAGGGATTAAGTATTTTTTTTTAGAAATGTGAAAGAACATAGCAGTAAAATAGGTAAGATAAAGAAATTAAACAATAGTTATTCCTGCCTTGTACCTCTTAGTCTACCCTGTATAGTTAATGTGTGTGTGTATGTGTGTGTGTGCACGTGCATGTGTGTGAACCTGGATTTACTTGAATTCTTTGAGAATTTAATAGAATTAAATATGAATAAATAAGTCCCCCTACTCACTGGCTCATTTGTTCATGAAACATTCATTGAGCATCTGATATAGTTTGGCTGTGTCCCCACCCAAATCTCATCTTGAATTGTAGCTCCCACAATTCCCACGTGTTGTGGGAAGGACCTGGTGGGAGGTAATTGAATCATGGGGATGGGTCTTTCCTGTGCTATTCTCATGACAGTGAATAAGTGTCACGAGATCTGATGGTTTTATAAAAAGGAGTTTCCCTGCACAAGCTCTCTTCTCTTGTCTGCCACCATGTGAGATGTGCCTTTCAGCTTCTGTCATGATTGTGAGGCCTCCCAGCCATGTGGAACTGTGAGTCCATTAAATCTCTTTCTTTTGTAAATTTCCCAGTCTCAGGTATGTCTTTATCAGCAGTGTGAAAATGGACCAATACAGCATCTCTACTTGGAAGGCCCTGGGTTAGAAGTGGAGATGCTAAGGTAAGCCAGACCCACCCCTAACCTTAAGGTGGTTGAGTCTAGGATCTGCACTCCTATAACTAAGGTGGACAGATGTCCTCTAACATCTAGAGGAAAAATAAGAGAGGGGTGAGGGTGTGGGGCAACAGGTGATAGTGGTGGAGTGTACATGCCCTGAGCCAAGGCTTTGGGAAACTGCAGTAGCTTTTGGGTGAGCTGATTCTAATGAAACTGGGTGGTGCCAGAGCTAGATTCTCAGAGCATGAAAGAAAAGCTTAGAAGGGAAACCTGTTCAGCAGTTCCTTTGGGATGGTGGATGAAACAGAGAGGCATCTCCTCCTGGGGCAGGAATGGAAGGTGTCCTGCACTCTCCCACTGCAATTGAACACAGCACAAGAGCTTGATGATTGGTACCCACTATCTGGAAGGGTTTCCTGAGGGATAAGGCTGAATCTCCTGGGAAGTGAGGCCCAGAAACCACTTTTTTTTTTTTTTTCTTTTGCCTGACTTGGAGAAGCAAGGCTGATGCTAATGAGGTCATTTCATGTGTCATTTGGCCAATAATAAGCAAGGCCTAGATTGTGGGTGGTGATGAAATGAATGAAAATACGGTCTGGATGGAAAAGCAGCTGGGGGAGAGGGAAGGAGTTGGTCCTTTCCTCAAATTCTTGGAGCTTTGAACTGCATCTGGCTGTGGAATTCTCCAGCACACCCAAATTTTGAAGTGAATTTTCTAAGAGGCAATATTTACTGAATTTTATTGATGAAATTTTTTTTTTGACTAATTATTCCATGTCTCACAAGTTTCTCTAAAAATGAAGTGCTTTCATCATAAAAAATTGGTTTCCATATAGTGTCCTCTACTTCTAGTTGTGGTGAAAGCCATTACTCCACCACTTTTTAAAAAATTTTCTCAGACTGACATCAGACATTTCAGCTTGTCTGATCTATTTAAAGAAATAACTTTTGGTTCCATCAACATCATTTACTGTTTTTTTGGAAACTTCTAAAATTTCTGTTTCATTAATTGTTCTCTCCTTATTTATATCATCCACATCTTTTTGTTTGCCTTAAGCTTAATTCATTTTTCTTTTTCTAATTATGTGAGACGAAAGTTTAGATGTTTTCTCTCGGTCCTTTGTTACTTTCTAATATAAGCTTTTAATGATAATGCTTCCTCTAACCACTCCCTTAGCTGAATTTTACAAAATTTAAAACATCATATATCCATTTTTATTTATTTGAAAATATGTTCTAATTTTCTTCAGGAATTGTTTTAAAACATAGATCAGAAAATATGTGTGGTTCATTTAAAAATAGTTGGGGACTTCACAAATATCTCCTTTATTATATTTTTACTTGTATTCCATTATAGATTTTTAAAATACACTTTGTACATTTTCAATTATTTTAAATTCATTATGAGCTCATTTAGGGTCTACTTTGGTGAAAATTCCACCTACACTTGAAAACCTTGTATATTCTGCTGCTGTGCTGTGGAGTGTTCAGTAAAAACCAATCAGCTCAAGTTGGTTCATTTTGTTCTTCCATTCCTTCTACAACTTTGCAGAATTTATCTTCTGTCACTACTTAGAAAGGAATATTGCCATCTCTAAATATTACTGTAGATTTAACTACTTATCCTTTAAGTTCTATCAGGTGTTGTTTTGTGTATTGTGAAACTCTGCTTAATTTAAATATATTTCTATGTAACAATCTTGCATGTTCTTCACATGTACCCCCAAACCGAAAATGCAATAAAAAGTATATATATATATATATATAAAGAATAAATTATATATAAAATAAAATAAATATATTAACAGGATTATTGTGTCTTGTTAATTGACTCTCTTATCATTGCATAATGTCTCTATCTATTCACGGTAATTTTCCTTCCTATAAAGTTGAAAAAATTTATATAATATAGTCACTGTAGCTTACTTAAAATTTTTTTTCTTTAAATTATCAAACATTAAAATTTTTTTGGGTTTCTGGTGTTGAGTTCTGTGGGCTTTAGCTCATATGTAGATTCATAAAACCACCGCCATAATCATGTTAGCAATACTTTCACCGCCCTCATCCCCAAAATTCCCTCCACCTGCTAAACCTTTAGAATTTTACCCACCCCTTCACACCTAACCCTGGCAACCACTCATCTGTACTTTATCATTTCATTTTTCTCTTTCAAGAATATAAGGTAAATGGAATGTTAGAATATATAACTTGTTGAGACTGGCTTCCTTTCACAGAGCAAGACACCTTTGAGTTTGATACGCTGCACGTCATTGTGTGTATCAATAGCTCATTTCTTTCTATTGTTGAGTGGTATTTCACAGTATGGATGCACCAAAGTTTCATTTTCCATTTACCCAGGGAAATATATTTGGGTAATTTGCAGATTTTGGCAAATATGACCAGAACTGTTATAAACATTCATGTATGTAAGCTTTTGTGTGAACATAAGCTTTTCTTTTTGCCTTGAGTGGGATTGCTAAGTCATATAGTATGTGTTGATAAGACATTTGGAAATCATTTTCCATAATATTTGTATCATAATTCCCACTAGCAATGTATGAGATTTCAAGTTGTTCTTCATTCTTGTTAGCACTTAGCAATGTCTTTATAAAAAAAAAATCAGTCATTTTCAAATATGTATTATGGTATCTCACCATGGTTTAATTTGCATTTCCCTAACCGATGTGATATACAATGATTTTTCATGTGCTTATTTGTCACGTATATGTTTACTTTGGAAGTGTCTATTGATACCTTTTGCCCCCCCCAAAATTTGGTTGGTTGTGTTAAATGAATTCATGGGAGATCATGGTTTGGACTAAGCTCCACCAATAGGCAACAGCAGAATAGACGAAACCAGATTGGAATTACTCATGCTAATTGCCGTGTAATCAAAGTGAACTTTGAAATGGGTCATTTTCCAAAAATAAAAATAAATAAAAAAATGGGAGAGTCACAGCATCCAGTGACAACGGGCCCAGTGTGCTTGAGCAGGCATGGAAAGAAAATTCTCTATGCTTTTACCATATAGGAAAATCAACTTCAAAATGACCAGTCAACTTTCTGTTCCTTGTTTCTACTTTTCTTCAGCCCTTTCCTGCATATAAAGTCAACCCCTTCTGCTTAGCTCATCAGAACACCCATTCTATTTGATAGAATTAGAAGTTGCACATTCTAGAATCACAAATAAAAGCCAATTAGATAATTGAGCTAAATATAGTGTATTTTTGTCTTGTGACATGTGTTTTCTAATTTTTGAGATATTAGGAGTCTTTATTTATATAATCTTCATAAAAGACCATCCTTTGTTGGATATATGATTTGCAAATATTTGTCCAGTCTCTTGTTGACTTTACATTCTTCTCATCAGTGTTTTTCAAAGAGCAAAAGTTTTAATTATGAGGAGGCCCAATTTATCATATTTTCATTTATGAACTATGCTATTAGTGTCATGTTTAAGGCCTCTTTGCCTAACTTCAGGTCATTAATATTTCCTCCTATGTTTTCCTTAAAGGTTTTGAAGTATACACATAACATTTAGATTTATGATCAACTTTAATTTTTGTATCATGTATGAGGTTTTGGTGAAAGTTTTTTTTTTTTTTTTAACAGTTGGATGTTCAATTGTTCCAATACAACCAATTGAAAACACTTTTGCTTTTTTCTTTATCTTTTTGAGATGGAGTCTCTCACTCTGTCACCCAGGCTGGAGTGCAGTGGCTCAATCTCAGCTCACTGCAACCTCCACCTCCCAGGTTCAAGCAATTCTCCTGCCTCAGTCTCCCAAGTAGCTAGGACTACAGGTGTGAGCCACCACGCCTGGCTAATTTTTGTATCTTTAGTAGAGACGGGGTTTCAGCATATTGGCCAGGGTGGTCTCTAACTCCTGACCTCAAATGACCCACCTGCCTCTGCCTCCAAAAGTGCTGGGATTACAGGCGTGAGCCACTGCACCCAGCCTGAAAACACTAACGTTTTTCTAATGAATTGCCTTTACTCCTTTCTCTTTCTTTTTCTGGTGCCGTGACTCGGATATGAGCCTTTATTCCTTTCTAAAAACTCTATTGGCTACATTTGTGTGGGTCTATTAAAGGACTCTGCATTCTATTCCATTTATATATATACATATTTACATATATGTGTGTATGTTTGTGCGTGTGTGTATCCATTAGCCAATTCCATATTGTCTTGATTATCATAGGCTTCTATCAAATTTTAAAATTGGGTAGTATGATTTCCTATTATTTTGTGTTTTCAATATTGTTTTACCTATTCGAGCTCCACTGGATTTCCATACACTTTTCAAATCAGCTTGTCTACATCTAGAAAAAATCCTGCTGCTGCTTTGACCACAGTTATTCTGAACCTACAGATCACTTTCGTATAGATGATACATCTTCACTGAGTCTTCTAGTCCACAGACACAGCATGTCCATTTATTATTTTGGGCCTTCTTTGAAATTTTTTTCATCAGCACTTTGTAGTTTCACCATCCCGATATGTACATGTTTTGTTAGATATGTACCAAAGCATTTCATTTTTTAATTATCTTTAAACTGATTAAAGTTTTTTTTTTTCATTTTTATTGTCCATTCTTGTTTTCAGTTGGGCATGTAAGAAGCTTGAAGTCTCTCTGCTATTGACACAAACAAGAGAAAATCTGAATAAATTGAAAAACAACTTTTGCTTTGATCCCTCAGAGAATTGAGACCACAGGGCAAATTGCTGCCCAAAGTTCAAGAGAAATACACATACAGTCACAATCTTGGAGACCAGAAGCCCAGGAGCTAAATACCCAGGGACAAGTACTAGGATAGGCAAACCTCCCCTGTACAAGATGAATGGCTGGAGGCTCAGCATGGATACATTTGATAGCTAACAACTCCTAGGGGCACAATCTTAACGGGGCTACCACACTTTCGGGAGTTTTACCTCCAGGAGTCCTATCAGGTTCTCCCAGTAAAGACCAGACACAAATCCTTCCCTACTTCCCGTAGGGGGAGTGGAAAGGAGTCATTTGAAAATATGTCTAGAGTGTTGTGTTCTTCTTGACTAGACCTGATCTCAAAAGAAACTTTTTCTATAGTTTAACCTCCTATTGAGTGTTTTCTCAGACCCAAATCCACCCAGAGTAAGGGAAATATCCGATTACAACACTCACCAGCCTTTTTGTATCTCCAAGCAGAAAACAAAAGAAAACAAAACAGAAGTGAGAAGCACTAGTGAAAGCTACAGCTCAGGCACACTGATTCAAGCCTTCTATCATGGGAGGATAGAAGGCTTCTCCGCTCTTCACAGTTCACTGCTACCTCAACTGGGAAAAAAATTAAAAGAACTATGCATGCTAGACCATATAGAACAGGTTCACAAAGAAAACCAAACACAACCAAGGAGGAAAAGTAAAGGACACCACATGCAGGTTTAGCCTCTGACACCCACAGCTACAGCAAACAACAGTAAACACAGCCAGATGAAAGTAAACCTCACACTAAAGGCCTGTTTAACTCCATTCTTTTCATCCACTACATCATGTCAAGTTTGTAACAAAAAATTTCAAAGTATAATAATAAACAAAAAATAGTGTGAAGATACAGAGCAGGTAGCAGAAACAGACTCAGATACAGTAGAGATTTTGGAACGATCTGACCAGGAATTTAAAACCATGAGAAACATACTGTGTGCTCTAAGGAAACAGTGGATAATATGCAAGAACAGGTAAGGAATATAAGCAGAAAGATGGAAGCTTGTTAAGAAAGAGTCAAAAGGAAATGCTAAAAGTAAAAACAAAGTAACAGAAATGAAGAATACCTTTCATGAGTTCATCAGTAGACTGAATAGAGCCAAGGACACAATCAGTGAGCTTGACAAAAGGCAACAGCAGCTTTCCATTTTTATTGCCATTGTATCTATCTTGCAACCTTGCTGCACTCACTTATTAGTTCTAGGAGTTTTGTGCAGTTTTGTGCAGTTTCCTTGGGATTTTCTTCATAGACAATCATGTCTTATGAGACATGATATACAATGTTATATAATCCATTCCATTCTGAATGCCTCTCTCTTTCTTGATTTATTCCACTGATAGAATGCCACTGCCTTGCTGAATAGGAGTGACAAGACAGGGCATCCTTTTCTTGTTTCTGCTGTTAGTGGAAGGCATTCAGTCTTTCACTACCAATTTTGATATTTGTCCTAGTTTTTGGTAGACGTCTTGTGTCAGATTAAGTTCCTTTAAACTTCTAGCTTTCTCAGAGTTCTTTTTTTACTTTTTTTATTTTTCTGAGATGGAATCTTGCCCTGTCGCCCAGGCTGGAGTGCAGTGTCGCAATCTCAGCTCACTGCAGCCTCCGCCTCCCAGGTTCAAGTGATTCTCCTGCCTCGGCCTCCTGAGTAGCTGGAATTACAGGCGCGTGCCACCACACCTGGCTAATTTTTGTATTTTTAGTAGAGATGGGGTTTCACCTTGTTGGTCAGGCTAGTCTCGAACTCCTGACCTCACGATCTGCCCGCCTCAACCTCCCAAAGTGCTGGGATTACAGGCGTGAGTCACTGTGCCCGGCCAGAGTTTTTTTTTTTTTTTTTTTTTTTTACTTTAGGTGCCGGCCAGTTTTTTATTACGATTATGTTGTACTTTCTCAAATGCTGTTTTCTGTTTTAATTAAGATTATCTAGTCTATTTATATGGTAGATGGCACTGATAAATTATCAAATATTGAACAAGACTTGCATTCCCCAGGTAAAACCCACTGTTTAGATATTGCTGAATTCTACTTGCTAATACTATCTGAGATTTTTCCATCTATGTTTACGAAGCATATTTGCCTCCAGTGTGTTCACTTCTTTGAATTTCCTAGTTTATTTGCTTATACTGTCAGCCTGGTAATATAATGATGATGTTAACCTGATGATTCTGGAAGGATTCATTTTTGATCTATTTAATGTAAGAGGGTATAAAAATTAGTGTTACTTTTTCTTTAAATATTTATAAGAAATCTCCAGCGAACCTATCTGGATCTATAGATTTCTTTCTCAGAAAGATTTTTATTATGAAATCAATTACTTTAATTGGTAGGATACTATTCAGGTTATCCATTTCACCCAAGGTGAGTTCTGATAAGTTTCTGAGTTTGGGGAGAATTTCATTTCATTTTATCATAAATTTAATCTCAGTTCTTGAATTTTTCTGCATAGATTTGTTCTTAGTATTTAATTTTTATCATTCTCATGTCTGCAGGTTCTGTAATGATACTTCTTATTTCCATCATAATCTTAATAACTTATATGGTCTCTCTTTACTTTGTCTGGCTGACTTCAGCTCCATCCATTGTCTTGATCTTTTCAAAGAACCAGGTTCTGGTTTCTTTGATCTTTTTCTCTCTCTTTTCTGATTTCAATGTCAGTGATTTCTGTTTTCTGTTTTTTCTTTCTTTCTGCTTGCTTTGGATTAATTTTTCTTCTTTTTCCATTAAGGCACTAGCTTACATTATTTACTTGAGATCTTTGTTTCTCTTAATCTAAGTATTACATGGTATAGTTTTATCTTTAAAAACTGTTTTAGCTGCAATCTACAAATTGTGATATGTTACTTTTCCATTTTAATTTAGTTCTATTGATTTTAAAATTTCATTGAGACTATGTTTGACTCTTGGATTGTTGAAGATTGTGTTGTTTAATTATCCCGTGGTTTGAGAATTTTCTGTTGTACTTATGTTATTGGTTGTTTTTGAATTTGATGCCATAAAGGTCAAAGAATGTACTTTTGGTGATTTGAATGTTTAAAAAAATGTTGTTTGTTCTACGACTGAGGAAATTATATATGTTGGTGAGTTTTCCATGTGTGCTTAAAAAATGCATATTCAGATGTTGTTGGTGCCATGATAGTTCTATCCATAGTGTTTGTGAGTTACCCTGGGCCAAGGGTGAGAGCTGAATGACTGTCTATCCCTAGTTCAGTTCCCTAATCCTTGGTAAATATAAAAATTTCTACATGGGCACCTTGAGTTGAGACCAAGAAATTCTACTGAATTTAGTGTGTTCCTTTTAGTACATTTGCTACTCTTAGTGATCTCCTCCATGCTCAGTTGGTCTCAGGTGACTCCCTTTGATCCTCTAGCTAAAACATGGGTCCTTTGTCTCCTCACACAGCTGTGCATTTCCCTTGAAAGGGTCTGGCTAGGTAGCCAAGGGGCAGCAGAATAGAGAGAGAAAAATAACAGAAGGGATTCCTCTCACACTAGTTTTTTTCTACAGCTTTTTTCAAGTTTTTTTTTTCTTTTATTTTCTCCAGTTTAAACATATACGTAGATGTATACTTTCAGCATTTATCTTGCTTAATGTTTTGAGATTCCTAAATCTGTGTTTTCATGTCTGTCATTTATTTGGGGGAAATTACAGCCTTTACCACTGCAAGTATTTATCCTGTTCCTTTCTCCTTTTCTTGTTCTTCTGGTATTCCAATTACGCAGTTACACCATGTGTAGTTGTCCCACCTTTCTTGAATATTCTGTTCCATCTTTTTCCTTCCTTTTTTCACTTTGAATTTCAGTTTTGAAAGCTTCTGCTTTCGTTTCTTCAGGCTTTTTCCTTGTTTCCTCAGCCATGTCATTCTTCATTTTTGTTACAATGGATATTTTTGTTTTATTTTTCTAATAAAACATTTTTATTGTGGTAAAATACACACAAAATTGACCCTACTAACAATTTTAAGTGTACAGTTCAGTGGTAATAAGTACATTCATATTGTTATGCAGCCATCACCACCATTCATCTCAAGAACTGTTTTCCTCTGGCAAAATGAAACACGCTACCTATTAAATATGGTCTCCACGTTCCCTCTTACCTACAACCTCTGGCAACTACCTTTCTATGTTCTGTCTTTATGAATTTGATCACTCTAAGTACCTTATGTAAGTGGAATTATACAGTACTTCTTTTTCTTGTGACTTTTTTCACTTAGCCTAATGTCCTCAGGGGTCATCCATGTTGTATTCTATGCCACAGTTACGTAACCTTTTAAGGCTAAATAATATCACCTTGTATGTGTGTGTGTCTGTGTATGTGTACATATATATGTGTGTGTGTGTGTGTGTGTGTGTATGTATCCAGCAGTTTGAGAACTGTGCATATATATACACATGTATCACATTTTTAAATTCATTTTTAATCCATGGACACATGGGTTGCAGCTACATTTTACTATTGTGAATATGGCTGCCATAAATATGGATATACAAATATATCCTTGAGACTGTTCTTTCAATAATCCTGGTATATACTCAGAAGTGAAATTGCTGATTCATATGGTAATTCTATTTTATATTTTGTAAGAAATCACATACTGTTTTTCACAACAGTCGTATCATTTTACATTCCAACAAACACAAAAGTTCCAGTAGCTCCACATCCCTGCCAATACTTGCTATTTCCTGGCTTGTTGTTGTTGTTCAATAGTAGCCCCTTCTAGGCTCTAGATCCTGGATGACATTTCTAGACACAACCTGTGCCAGAAGGCAACCTGCTGCCTTGAAGGGAAGTATCCAGTCCAGGCAGAATCCATCAGCTGCTAACCAAAATCCCTTTGGCCCTGAATAAGCAGCAGTGATTCCCAGGTAGTATTACATGGGCCTTAGGTGAGACTGTAAGACATGCTGGCTTCAGGCGACACCCAGCACGTTCTCAGCTGTGGTAGTTATGGCAAGAGACTCCCTATGCTTGAGGAAAGCAAAGGGAAAAGGGGACTTTGGCTTGCACCTTAGGTACCAGCTCAGCCACAGTGGGGTAGAGCACCAAGCATGCTCTTCGGGTCCCCAGTTCCAGGCCTTGGCACTTGGATGGCATTTTTGGACCTGCCCTAGGCCAGAGGTGGAGCCACTGCCCTGAAGGGTGAGTTCCAGACATTGCAGAATTCACCACAAGGTGACTAAAGAGCCCTCGAGCCTAAGTGAACATCAGTGGTAGTCTGTCAGTACTTCTGCGGTCCTGTAGTAGTGGTGGCTATAGGATGAGGCTCCTCTGCCTATGGAAAGGGGAGAGATTGGGCAGGACTGTATCTCACGGTTTGATGGCCAGCTCAGCCACAGTAGAAGAGAATGCAAAGCAGACTTCTGAGATTTTTTACTCTAGTCCCTAGGTCCTGGACAGGATTGCTGGACCTGCCTGGGGCTTAGGGGAACTCTCTGTCCTTATGGGAAGGATGCAAGCCTGGCCGGCTTCACCACCTGCTGATTGTAGAGCCCTAGAGCCTAGAATGAACTTAGGTGGTAGCCAGGTAGTAATTACAATGGGCCTTGGGCAAGATTCAGTGCTGTGCTAGCTTCAGTTCTGACCCAGAACAGTCACAGTGGTTCTGACCACAGAGCAGTCACATGGGTGCTTGTGTCCCCCAACCCCAGCCCGAAGCAGCTCAGTACATAAAGAGAGAGACTCTGTTTGAGAGAAAGTAAAGGAAGAGAACAGGAGTCTCTGCTTGGTAATCCAGAGAATTCTTGCAGATCTTATCCAAAACCACCTAAGTATGGTACCTCTGAGTCTGCAAGAACCACAGCATTACTGTGCTTGGGGTGGCGCCTATTGCAGAAACAGCTTAGAGTACAACACTCAGGTCATTCTGAATACCTGGAAAGCCTTCCCAAGAAGGAGTGGTACAAATAAGTGCAAACTGTGAAGAATACAATACCTAACTCTTCCATGTCTAAACACAGGCAAACATCAATGAGCATCAAGATTATCCAGGAAACTATGACCTCACCTAATTACCTAAAAAGTCTCCCAGTAAAAATAGCCCAGAACCCACTTGCTTCATTGTTAAGTGCTACCAAACATTTAAAGACCTAGCAGGAGTTTGAGACCCTGCTGGCCAACATGGCAAAACCCCGTCTCTATTAAAATACAAAAATTAGCTCAGTGTGGTGGCGCGGGCCTGTAGTCCCAGCTACTTGGGAGGCTGAGGCAGGAAAATCGCTTGAACTTTTGCGGGGTGGAGGTTGCAATGAGTAGAGATTGAGCCACTGCACTCCAGTCTGGGCAACAAAGAGTGAAACTCCATCTCAAATAAAAAATAAATAAAAATAATTAAATTAATAAAATGAAATAAAGAAGACCTAGTACCAATACTGGTCAAACTATTTCAAATTTAAAAAAATAGAGGAGGAGGGAATACTTTCAAACTCATTCTACTGCCAGTATTACCCTGATACCAAAACCAAAGACACACCAAAATAAGAAAACTACAGGCAAATCTCACTGAAGAATATTGATGCAAAAATCCCCAACAAAATATTAGTAAGCCAAATTCAACAACACATTAAAACAACACATTCATTATGACCAAACGAGATTTATCCCAGGAATGCAAGAACTAGTTCAACATATACAAATCAATCAATGTGATGCATTATATCAACAGAATGAAAGACAAAAACCATACGATCATTTCAATTGCTGCTCAAAAGCCATTTCACAAAATTCAACATCCCTTTGTGATTAAAAAAAAAAAAGAAAATACCCTCAAAAGGCAGAGGTTGCAGAGAACCAAGATTGCACCACTACATTCCAGCCTGGTGACAGAGCAGGACTCTGTCTCAAAAAGAAAAAAAACCCTCAAAAAACTGGGTATAGAAGAAACATACCATAACACAATAAAAGCCATGTATAACAGACTCACAGCTGGCATCATACTGAACGGAGAAAAACAAAAGCTTTTCCTCTAAGATCTTCAGTATGACAAGGATGCCCACTTTCACCAGTGTTATTTGGCATAGCACTGGAAGTCCTTGCTAGAGCATTCAGAAGAAATAAAGAGCATCTAAGCTGGAAAATAAGAAGTCAAATTATCCTTCTTTGCAGATTATATAAACTTATATTTGGAAAAATCTAAAGACTCCACCAAAAAAACAATTACAATCGATAAAATCAGTAAAGTTACAGTATACTAAATAAACATACAAAACTTAGTAGCATTTTTACATGACAACAGTAAACAATCTGAAAAAGAAATCAAGAATGTAATCCTTGATTATAAGAGCTACAAATAAAATAAAATAACTAGAAATTCACTTAACCAAAGAAGTGAGATTTCTACAATAAAAACTATGAAACACTGATGCAAGAAATTGAAGAGGACACCAAAAAATGGGAAGATATCTATAGATTTTCACATAAATAGAAAAAACAATCCTAAAATTTATATAGTCACTAAAGACCCAGAATAGCCAAAGCTATCCTAACAGTAAAGAACAATGATGAATCACGTTATCTGATTTCAAATTATGCTATAGAACTATAGTAACCTAAATAGCATGGTACTGGTTTAAAAACAGACACATAGATGAGTGTAACAGAAAAAAAACCTATAAATAAATCCATACATCTACAGTCAACTCATTTTTGACAAAGGTGGCAAGAAGATACACTGGAGAAAACAGTCTTTTCAATAAATGATGCTCAGAAAACTGGATATCCATAAGCAGAAAAATGAAACCAGACTTCTATTTCTTGCCATGTATAAAAATCAAATCAAAATGAATTAAAAGCTTAAATCTAAGACCTCAAACTATGAAAATACTAAAATAAAACACCAGGGAAACTCTCCAGCACATCAATCTGGGCAAAGATTTCTTGAGTAATCTTTGCAAGCACAGGCACGGGCAACCAAAATAAAAATGGATAAATGGGATCACATCAAGTAAAAAATCTTCTTCACAGCAAAGGAAAAAATCAACAAAGAGACAACGCACAGAATATATTTGTAAACTACCCATCTAATAAGGGATTAATAACCAGAATGTATATGGAGCTCAAACAATTCTACAGGGGAAAGAAAATTATAATAATCCAATTAAAAATGGGTAGAAGATCTAAATTTTGAGTAGATGTTTCTCAAAAGAAGACATACAATTTGCTAATAGTATATGAAAAGGTACCCAACATCATTGATTATCAGAGAAATACAAATCAAAACTAAAATGAGATATCATCTCATGCCGGTTAAAATGACATTTATCCTAAAGACAGGCAATAACAAAATGCTGGTGAGGATGTGGAGAAAATGGAACACTGTTGGTGGGAATGTAAATTAGTACAACTACTACAGAAAAGTTTGGAGGTTCGGCAAAAAACTAAAAATAGAGCTACCATATCATCCAGCAATCTCATTGGTGGGTATATACTGAAAAGAAAGAAATCAGTATATTGAAGAAATATCTGCACTCCCATGTCTATTGCAGCACCATTACCAATAGATATGATTTGGAAGCAACCTAAGTTTCCATCAGTGGATAAATGGATAAAGAAAATGTGGCACGTATACAGAATGAAGTACTATGCAGCCCTAAAAAGGAATGAGATTCTGTCATTTGCTACAACATGGATGGAACTAGAGGAAATTATGTTAAGTGAAATATGCCAGGTACAGAAAGACAAACTTTGCATGTTCTGACTTATTTGTGGGAGGTAAAAATAAAAACAATTGAACTCATGGAGATAGAGAGTAGCAGGATAGCTACCAGAGGCTGGGAAGGGTAGTTGGGAGTGGAAGGGGGAAGTTAGGATGATTAGTAGATAGAAGAAATAGAAAAAACAAATAAGATCTAGTATTTGATAGCACAACATAGTGACTATAGTCAAAAATAATTTCATTGTACATTTTAAAATAACTAAGAGTATAACTGGATTGTTTATAACACAAAGGGTAGATGCTTGAAGTGGTGAATATTCCATTTACCCTGATGTGATTATTACACATTGCATTACTATATCAAAATATTTCATATAATCTATAAATATATATGACTATTATGTACCCATGAAAAATAAAAATAAATGAAATATTGTCAGTCTGGTAATTCCAACAGCTCTGCCATATGCCAAGTCTGTTTCTGATACTTATTCTTTCCAAACTATGTTATTCTTCTTTCACTGTGCCTTGCAATTTTGTTGTTGTTGTTAAAGACCAGACATCTGGAGGTCTCTCCATTCAAGATGCAAACTTGCATCCAGTTCCCTGAGTCTGGTCTGGTTCACCATGTCCCCCTTTGTGCCTGGTGTCCCTATATCCAGAGGCTCTCTTTTCAGTTCCTCTGAAGAATGCCTTCCTGCTTCTTGGTAATAGGACTGAAAATCGGGGGACTCTGTGCCAGATAGAGACTCACATAACTCCCTCGTTCTCAGCCTGTATTTCTTGCTCACCTTCTGCAGTAGCTGGTGCCTTGGGTTCCTGAGCCTTTCTTCAGACACTTGGTTTGACCTTTCCTGCCACTGTCCTCTGCTCATACAACAGAGTTCCGAGTTACAGATGTCTTCTGGTGTTGTCCAAAATGGAGTTGTGATTCTGGTTCTCATTCTCTTATTATTTGGGGGTGACTTCAGTAAAAGGAAGCAGAAACATCTTGCCTTCAGAAATCTGGAAATTTTCTTGAAGATCCTAGCTGCTTGGGTAGCCTCCACTGGAGTGATTTTGCAATGAGATTAAATTATATAAAAACACTTTCATAATTTAAAAATTATAGTGCCATTATTTTAAATGTATGACTATCTAAACCTATCAAGAGAATGATTTCGTTTGAAAAACATTGACAAAATGTGGGGTTTCTTAAAAAAGTTTTTTGTTTTAGTATGTTATCACCAAAGCTAGGCGACTTTACCTTTGGATTGAGGAAGATCACTTTTGAGATCCCATCCTAAGAAAAACAATTCAAGACAAGCACTAAATGAAACTGATCACTACAATGTTAAATTCAATTGTGAAAAATGGGATGATCTAAATGTCTAATGAGAAGAAAACTGATATATGAATATATTGGAATGGTCTACTCAATATGGAAAATATGTCATTGTACTAAGTGAAAGAAGCTTAATGCAAAGTTGACTTCGTGCTTTGGTTATAAGTGTGTACAATACCCATTATAATCTTTGTTTTGCAAATTCTTCATCAGTAAAATGGGATAGTAAAGTAACTACCTTACATAATCGTCATGGGAATTAAAGGCAACAATGCTCCTAAAGATTTTAGCTTGTTCCTCGCACACAGTAAAGGTGCAATAAATGCTAGTTACTACTACTACCGCTGTGACACAATGCGATGGTATATGTGTAAAGGTTGTGGGACTATTTTTTTCTAATATTACTTGTTCAATTAAAAAAAATCAAGATAAAAAACATTACCTCCATAAAGAAACATTTGTATTAAGTTAAAAAAACTGGATAAATGGAATTGAGGAAAACAGGCCTTTGCAGTGACAGTTTATTTTCATTTGACTAGGAGTTAGACTGTGTTTACTGTTTTGTGGTGCTAGAGGCATTGGAGGTTGAACTTTCTTCTGGTTTCCTTTTTTTTATTATTTTTATTTTTTTGGTCTGCCCTGTCATCTTGGGTTTCCCTAGAGACTTTTTTTCTTTTTTGAGACGGAGTTTCACTCTTGTTGCCCAAGCTGGAGTACAATGGCATGATCTCGTCTCACTGCAACCTCCATCTCCTGGATTCAAGTGATTCTCCTGCCTCAGGCTTCTGATTAACTCGTATTACAGGTGCCTGCCACCACATCCTGCTAATTTTTTCATTTTTAGTAGAGACAGGGTTTTACCATGTTGGCCAGGCTGGTCTCAAACTCCTGACCTCAGGTGATCCACCCGCCTCAGCCTCCCAAAGTGCTGGGATTACAAGCATGAGCCACTGCACCCGGCTGAGACTTCTTAAATGAAGTTTGAGATGCACAGTTGTTCCAGTGCCATTCTCCTGCTATTGCACAGGAGCCCTCCTGACGTAGTGGTAAGGTGTGGAGGAGAGGAAATGTCTACACACCTATGAGTAGGCCTCCATCTTTTTGTTAGTCTGTGCCCCTTGGCTATAGCCTGCACAAATGCTTTACATTTCCTCCTCGCAATCCTCTCAGGCTTCTTTGGACAAAATTTCTTATCGGAGAGTAGGAATCACTGCCTGCAGTGTTTTACCTGCCTGCCTAGCTGTGGCTGATGCTGCCGCCACAGGTTACAGATTCAGGACAGGGGCTGGCCTGCAGGCAGAGCAAGCATAATAAATCGGTTCTTTCCCTCATTATCTGTATGCTGTAAAGGCCTGTCTTCTTAGATCTTGGTCAGTAGAGAAAAATCTTTCTTATAGATCCCTTCCTCTCCACACCTTATGTGCAATTCTCATATCTGGGCTGCCTTTGACTCTAGGCTTGGAGATACAAGAGGAAAACATGGTACAGGAATTTAACCACCATACTGATCTTACTGCAAATTCTGGTTTCTTTCCCCAATGTTCTTGTTACCATTTATAGAAACCTAAACTTTTTGTTTTTAGAACAGAGTTGGATTTAGCGGAAAGCTGCATAGATAAGACTGAGAGTTTCCTTCACAAAATTGGTGGAACAATAATATCTATCTCAAAGGGGAGTCGTAAGGATTAAATTAGATGATTAAAAAGCATTGAAAACAGTCCTTGGACCTAAGAAGCACTCAGGAAAGCTTGTCTATTATGATTCTTCCCAGTAGTGTCCTGATCCGCCACTTCCTGGAGTGGGAGACGGAAGGGCTGGATGTATGTGTCAGGGTCCTCAAAATGGACAAAATGGGGGACCCCAAACCACGGAATTACATCCAGTAGCTCACTAGGATAAGTCATAGGACTCATGATATAGTCCTACCCGTGACTACAACTTACTACAGTGAAAGGCTGTGAAAGGCTACCAAGCACAACCAGCAAAGGGAAAGGGTACACAGA
>PVKV010027616.1:0-26184 GCA_004027835.1 Alouatta palliata | reverse complement strand
CAAAAAAAAAAAAAAAAAAAAAAAGAAACTGCAGATTAAAAATAATCATGACACTTTTATCTTTTTCATAATTTTAATGAATGTTGAATGAAAAGATATCACTTGCACACAGGCATTTATCTGAAATTCAGAAATTCTCCCACCTTTAGTTTCTTCAGCTTCTGTTGTATCAGGCAGATGAAAGAAGTTATATGTATTTAAACTAAAGACATACAGAATATGTAGTTATTTTAAATCAATGTATCTATTCATCTAACTACCTATCTGCACAAAAGCTTTTGAATTAATTCTCTCCCCACCCCCTTTTTTTTTGAGACAGAGTCTCACTCTGTTGCCTAGGCTGGAGTGGAATGGTACAATCTCAGCTCACTGCAACCTCTGCCTCCCAGGCTCAAGCAGTTATCATCCCTCAGCCTCTCAAGTAGTTGGGATGACAGGCACCCATCACGATGCCTGGCTAATTTTGGAATTTTTTTTTTTTAATTTATTTAAAAGCACAATCAGAAGAAATTTCAGAATTTTTAGTAGAGACAGAGTTTCACCATGTTGGCCAGGCTGGTCTCGAACTCCTGACTTCGTGATCCGCCCACCTCAGCCTCTCAAAGTGCTGGAATTGCAGGCGTGAGATGTCGCGCTGGGCCATATCACCTAATGTGGAGTTATTTCTTGGCAATTGAAAATTTCATGATGTGTTACTTTTCTCTATCTCTCTTTGTACTTTTCTATAGTACTTAGGTTTTATATAATAATTACAAATAATTTTGACAAAAGCCATTGTTATTCTAAACTTTTAAAAATTAAGCAGTGATTAAGAATGAGCTACAGAAAGTAGGATTTATTCAGCACCGATTGTATACCAGATATTTTGCATATAGCGGACCACCTAATTGACATATCAAGGCAGGAATTATAATCTTTATTTTCCAGGAGAAAAAACTGAGAATTATGATTTCTTAACTCTAGAGTTACCCAGCTGCTGCCAAAACAAGTGCCCCTCTCAGCAGCCTTGCCCCCTTCTGGTTTTATCAAATTCAACCCCCTACTTCTACCTCCACATCTGTGTACAAGAATGTACACACACTCTCTCTCTCTCTGTCTCTCTCTCTCTCTCTCTCCTCTGCAATATTCCATCTGCCTAGGCCAGGAGTTGTCATGACTAACCAAATGCAATAACTATTTCCTGACCAAAGCTGTTATTCAACATCTCTATGATTTGGGAAATAGTTTCTGATTTTACACTGATGGGGGTCACACTAAGGTCTCAAGAGAAGTAATAATTACAAAGCATCCTAATCTACGTGAATGGGTATGATGTTCAGATATATCCAGCCCTTTGAGATGCTCTGCTGGAAGGTGGTTGAGGTGCAAAGTACTATTGACTCATGGTCATCTTGGTCCATGGTCATTAATAACGATACTTTGTACTTCTTTCATGTTTGTGCTAAGGGTGTTTCAAAAGCTGGAAGAAGCTTATCGATTTCTAGGTATGGAAATAACTCTTTCACAATGCATATGTGGGAGTGCGTGTATGCTGTGTAAATATATACACACATATATTCACATATAAATATATACACACATATCTACATATACATTTATAGTATGCTAATTAAAAGGTAAATTCTTAATGATCCATGAAAAGAGAATGGCAGGCCAGGAGTAGTGGCTCACACTTGTAATCCCAGCACAGCAGGAGGTTGATGGGGGAGGATCACTTGAGCCCAGGAGTTTGAAACAGGCCTGGGAAACATGGTGAGACCCCATCTCTACAAGAAATATAAAAATTAGATGGGCATGGTGGCTCGTACCTGGGGTCCCAGCTACTCAGGAGGCTGAGGTGGGAGGATGACTTAAGCCAAGAAGGCAGAGGTGTGGTGAGCCAAGGTCACACCACTGCACTTCAGCCTCAATGACAAAGCAGTAACTTGCCTCAAAAAAAAAAAAAAAAAGAAAAGAAAAGAAAAAAATGGTACCCCAGAAAAGTTTAAAATATCTATATATTCATAAATGTATATAATCATAGTATATATCAGTCAGAGAGTAAATTCTTAATACTTTATGGTAAGCAAAGGACAGGCCATGGATGATGGCTCATGCTTGTAATCTCAGCACTTTGAGAGGCCCAGGCCAGAGGATTACTTGGGTCCAAAAGTTTAAGACCAGTCTAGGCTGGGCACGGTGGCTCATGCCTGTAATCCGAGCACATTGGGAGGCTGAGGTGGGCAGACCAGAAGATCAGGAGTTCAAGACCAGCTTGACCAACATGGTGAAACCCCGACTCTACTAATAATACAAAAATCAGCTGGGTGTGGTGGCCACACCTGTAATCCCAGTTACTAAGGAGGCTGAAGCAGGAGAATCGATTGAACCCATGAGGCTGAGGCTGCAGTGAGCCGAGATCCTGCCACTGCACTGTAGACTGGGCAACTGAGTAAGATTCAGTCTCAAAAAAAAAAACAAAAAGGAAAAGACCAGCCTAAGCAACAGAATGAGAACCAACCTGTCAAACCAAATCAGAAATTTATTAGAAATGGCGGCATCTGCCTGTAGCGTCAGCTACTGAAGATACTGACTTGGGAAAATCAGTGGAGGCCGAAAGGCCAAGGCTGCGGGGGAGCTGTGATCACACGACCACACCCACGCCTGGGCGACAGAGCAAGACCATGAGAAAAACAAAAGTTAACTGTAAACAATGTAAGAAAAGAAGACACGAAATGACCAGTTACCATGTCCAGGGCAAAGACAAGCAGCCCAAGCAGAGGCCCATTCCGCTCCAAACCCCAGAAGACAAGAAAAACCATGAGACATTCAATAAAGCAGACAACGCTGTAAAAAGACACAGGCAGAATTTCCCACAAATCTGGCAGAAACCCACTCTCAGGGTAAAAGCAGACACAGGCCTTTAGCTGAGGCACGCTGCTAGGAAGTGAACACGAGAGTCCAGGGAAGCTTTGGGCTTCAGGATACAATTGACAAACACCTATAGAGCTGGATCCAGAAGAGGCCACTGTAAGTCAAGGGCAGGACACAACAGACCACCATGAGAGGAGATGAGCCTTGAGTGTCCGCTAAGAGGCAGAAGATAAGCCTGAAGAGGCCATGCAAGGCAGGAGCTTGGCTAAAAAAGGCCGCGATGAAACAGAAGCTGCATCTTGAGAGGCAGACATGACACAGAGGATGGGCCTCGAAAGCCTGACTTGAGGAAGGCTGGGGCGTACAGAGGCTGCTGGGAGCTGGGCAGGAGTGGGGCCAAACGTGGTTGTGAGGCAGGATTTGGGTCCGTAGATGCAGCTGGGAGGAAGAGCTGGGCCCGGAGAGGCCGACTTGAAAACACTGTGGGCCTGGAGAGGATGCCAGAAAGCCAACGCTGGGCCTGCAAAGGCTGCTGGGGGCACCAGCTTGGCCTAAATAGGCCACCAGGAGGCCGGAGCTGGGCCTGTAAATCCAGGCTGCCAAAAAGGCAGGAGCTGGGTCTGAGAGGAGGCCATGGTGAGGCCAAGAGGTGGGCCCGGAGGGGCCACTGGGAGGCAGAGGCTGGGCCTGAGGGGTCACTGGGAGACAGAGGCTGGGCCTTGAAGGGCCACTGAGAGGCAGAGGCTGTGCCTGAAGGGGCCTAGCACAGGCAGGAGCTAGGCCTGGGAAGGCCAGGCCTGGAGAGGAAGATTTGGGACTGGACAGGCCTCCAGGAGGCAGGAGCCGGCCCGTGAGAGTTCATCAGAGGAATGATCTAGGTCTAGACAGCTGGGCCAGTGCAAGGGAGGACCTGGGCCTACACTAGAGGCCAGTGTGAGGCCAGAGCTGGGTCTGGAGAGGCCACCAGGGATATCAGCTAGGCCTCAATGGGTCAGTGTGAGAGAGGAGCTGGGTCTGTGGATGCAGCCAGGAGGGAGGCAGGCAGGCAGGAACTTGGACTGGGGAAGATGCTGTCAGGCAACAGCTGGGCCTGGGGAGTCTGTGGGGAGGCCAGAGCTGGGCCCGGAGAGGCCACTGTCAGGCAGTAGCTGTGTGTATCAAGGCCATTGGGAGGCAGAAGGGAGGCCTGGAAAGCTCCACGTGAGGAAGCTTCAGGGCCACAAAGGCAAGGCTGCCAGGAGCTGGCCAGGAGCCGAGCCCACAGAGGCTGTCGTGAGGCAGGACTTGGGCCTGTAGATGCGGCCAGGAGGAAGAGCTGGGCCTGGAGAGGCCGCCGTGAGGGAGGCAGAGGGTGAGCCTGGAGAGGCCGACTTCAGGACCATTTGGACCTGCCGTGGCCACCGGGAGGAGGCCGGAGCTGGGCTGAGAGAAGCCAACTTGAGGAAGTTTTGGGCCTGAAGATGCCATCGGAGGGCAGGGGCTGAGCCTGGAGAGGCCACCATGAGGAATGAGCTGGTTGGTCCTGGAGAGCTTGACTTAAGGACCTTTCACGCCTACAGAGGCCGCTAGGAGCTGGGCAGGAGCTGAGTCCACAGAGGTTGCAAGGAGAGGCAGGAGGTGGGCCTGTAGACGCAGCCGGGAGGAGGAGCTGGGCCCGGAGCAATGCCAGGAGGCAGAACTTGGGCCTGGAGAGGCCATGAAAGGAGAAGCATGATCTGAGTGGGGAGAGACCTCCAAAAGTCTTCGAGAAGTAAAGCATGGGTGGTACAGAGGTCTTTTTTATGCTAAACCTGAGCCTTTACATGCCACTGGGAGAGAGAAGCTGGGTCTGGAGAGGTTGACTTAAGGATGTTTTGGGTGTATAGTGGCCCTTGGCAAATTGTCAGGAGCTGGGCCAAAAGAGGTTCTTATGAGGCAGCACGTGTTCCTGTATCCTCAGCCAAGACAAATAGTTGGGCCTGGAGAATCCTCAGTGAAACAGGGGCTGGGTTTTAGAGGCCAATGGGAAGCAGGTGCTGGGCATGGAGAGGCCAACTTGAGAAGGATTTCAGCATTCAGAGGCCACCGGGAGGCAGTAAGTGGGCCTAGAGAGGCTGACTTGAGGAAGGTTTGTGCCTGGAGACGCCATCCCAGGACCAAAGCTGAAGCTGGAGATGCCATTGTGAGTCGTTAAGGTTTGCACAGAGATGCCAGTATGAGGCAGGACCTGGGCCTATCCAGGCTTCGGGTGGACAGGCAGCCACCTAGCCGGGGAAGGTTCCCATGAGGCAAAATCTTCATCTGGAAAGGCACCTGTGAGGCCTGATCTTGGCCTAAAGAGGCCATTGGGTGGCAGGAACTGGGTGTGTAGAGGCTGCCTTAAGGAAGGAGCTTGGCTTGGTGGGGCCATGATGAGGCAGATGCTGGACGTGAAGAGTCTGCTGTGGGCAGAGGTTAGGCCTGCAGAGGCAGATGGGAGCCAGGAGCTGGGCCTGGAGAGGCTGCCTGCATGCAGTAGCTTTCCTGGGGAGGCTGCCAAGAGGCACAAGCTGGGCCTAAAGAGCCCAGTGTGAGGCAAGTGCCAGGCCTGGAATTGCCAACTTGAGGAAGACTCCAGCCTGGAGAGCTTGTTCATGGGCAGGACCTGGGCCTGTCGAGGCTGCTGAAAGGCAGGAGCTTTGCCTGGTGGTGCTGTGGTGAGACAAATGCTGAGCCTGGAGTTTGTTTTTTAGGCCACCCACTCTATGGGATTTTTGTTACAGCAGCCGAAATTCACTAAGACAGTGGTATAAACACAACGCATGGTTTAGAGGAGCCGGTATTTTCACAGTTAGGTGGATAAACTATAGCTTGGAAGCTACGCTTGGCACCAGTTTCTGTGTGGTTGAAATTGGACACCGTAACGTTTATAAGATAGATTGACCACCTTTCTTACTGACTGATTTGACCTGAGGAAGTCTATGATACCAAAACATGAAATGTATAACTAAAAAGTTGTTTTTTTTGTTTTTGAGACAGGGTCTCTCTGCATCAACCAGGCTGGAGTGCAGTGGCATGATTGCCACTCATTGCAGCCTGAACTTTCTGGGTTTGAGCAACCCTACCACCTCAGCCTCCCAAGTAGCTGGGACCACTGGTATGTGGCACCACACCAGGCTATTTTTTTTTTTTTTTAATTTTTAGTAGAGATGAGGTGTCACTATGTTGCCCAGGCTGGTCTTGAACTCCTGGGCTCAAGTGATCCTCCTGCCTTTACCTCCAAAATGTTGGGATTATAGGCATGAGCCACTGTGCCTGGCCAACTAAAAAGTCTTAATCTCCTGAGTTGGCCAACTACTTTTGGAAGGGTAAATAATCCACAGAGTGGTCATATCTGAATAAGGAAAAGTCATCTGACATGAGGCCAGTACCAGGGACAAGGCCGTAGAAGTTAGGCATGGAGAACAGGTGTGAAGGGCTACCTTGCAATGTCTCTGATCCTCTCTGGATAGATGAACACATCAAGGTCAGAGTCCTCAGAGTAGTGGGAAAAATTGGAGAAGATGTACAAATGTGAAGTGCAAATGCACAGTTCAGAGAATCCCATGAAGAGAAGAAACCTTAGCTAGGGTTGAGGGCAGGGGGTAGAGGTGGTGTACAGGACGGTCAGGCTCATGCAGGGCAGATGTTTGAAAGCCCCTAAATGTTTTGAGGGGGCTAGAACCCCTGCATGAGGGTGTGTGGATGGACGGGCAGGGTCAGAGGGAAGGTGAGAAAGCTGCGTACTGGAGACACAGAGCATACTCCTGGCCGGGAGTGGGTGCTGTTTTGCCTCAGAGGACAATCCGCCGGTGACCATCAATGTGTTGACTCCCCAGTAGAGAGGACAATGAGCCCACATGGGGGACACTATCAGGAGAGTCCGTGCCCCCTACTCAGTACATTTTACCCCTGCTCAGTACATTTTACCTCTCCTGTTTCCTTCCAGCTGTGCACGCTGCTGATTAAGCCTTCTAGTTAATCACTGGCTAGTGATGCTGAAAATTTGCACCTGGCACCCATTTGCTCCTTCCTGGAAATGCCCCAGACTCCTTTTGCAGACAGCATCACTGTGTCTGCAGGTAACATAGTGAGGGCTACACTGGCCACAGGTGCCTCCTGTACTTTCTGATGCTGATGCTTTGACCATGGCCGCAGCAGCAGAGGTGAGCCCGGTAGCATCCCCTGGGCTCAGATTCAGGGGCTGGGATGGTGCGTAGAGACGTGTGTCCTTCAGCAGAGCTGGTCAATGCTCAGAGCTGGGGGAACCAGGGCTTTGTCCCTGCAGCCTCAGACTGTACCCAGCCCTGCCTCAGGCAGACTTCAGTGGCCTGTTGTGGGTACTGTGGGCTGCCGGAGCCTGTGATGGGGACAATGTGTGGGTGGGAGGGGATGGCAGGGGCTCTGACATCCTGGCAGCTGTGAGAATGGGTTGGTACTGGGGCAGTCTATGTGTCTCTGACTGGCCCCAAAGTCTCCATCGGAAAGGCTGTCACGCTGAATTCAAGCCCATCTCTGAGTCTCTTTGCATTTACATCTTTTTGGAATGGAAAAGTGGTTCTTTATCTCATTGCCTTTTGCCCCAACTTGGTCTCAGCAGCAAGGATGCTTTTGGTCTTTAGAATTCAGAATAAGCTGCGCACAGTGGCTTGTACCTGTAATCCCAGTTACCAGGGAGGCTGAGGCAGGAGGATCGCTTGAGGCTAGGGGTTTGAAGCTGCAGTGAGCTGTGACTGCACCACAACACTCCAACCAGGGTGGCACAGAGGGAATCCATTTCTTCAAAAAATAATTTGAAATAGATAATACAGCCCCGAAATCATGATGTAGTGCATGCAGACACACACAGCGTCATGGACCTGAGATGGTCTTCTCTCCACAAGTGTTCTCTTCTGGGATTGGATTGGATTTTAGTTAATGACTGAGTACTTGTGTTGGGGTGTATGTAGGGTGTGAATTGTGTCTTTCTGGTGTAAGAAAAGTGACAGGTCGCTAACTTTCTGCATAATTAGGCCACAAAGAGTAAGAAAAGAAACTAGAGGCAGGCAACGGACTGATACAAATTCAACACCAGCAATAACATTATGGACTTCGTGACTTCGTGTTAATCACTCAGCTTTCCTGCTGTGCTCCTGCGCCTCTCACATAAAGATGAGAATTGCAGTTTGCACTAAAGTTGTAGGTAAAATGTTGACCATAAACATTCTAAGTCTATTTAGGTATTCAGTAGTTAGCAACCAAGAAACTGGAAGCAAAATTAGCCTGACTTCTGACCTCTACTGTATGTGTGTGTGTATGTGTGTTTCTATACTGAGTTACTCACTATTTGTCTCCTCCCTTTCATGGACTATGTCTCCTGCATATTCAGTCTGGGTCCTCTACAGCTCTTTCATGTAATCATGTATTTACCTGCATCTTTTATGAGTATGTTGAGTGTCTTGAAGGTATAAGTTTTCAGAAAGCTGAGTGTATGGGGAACTTCCTCACTCACATGCTCCTGTCTCATCACGGTCCTGCTGACTCCCTCGGGGCACAGAAGTGCTTGGGTGGTCATGGACATAGGAATGGGAGTAAAGCCTGACACTTCCCTTTTACTAGGCACCACAGGAGCTGTCTGTGCTCTCTGCTGCCAGGCAGTGGAGGTGCTGTTTGCTCTGTTCTCAGGGTGCACCCAAGGCCTGGGCTTCACAGTTTGTATGTAGAAACTCCAGTCACCCCACTTTGACCTGCAGGATGATATGAAGTCCTGTAGTTCTGTAAAGTCTTCCAACACCATGGAAAATAGTCCCTCCTCTACGATCTCCTAACACCAGGGACTTCCCTCTTCCCTTAAAGGTTTTACCATCTACTCCTGAAGTCTGTCAACAGTGGGGAATGATATCTCTGCTCACCTACCTTATGATTTTGGATATGAAACCATATGGGTCTAGAATTATTGTCAGATTCCATCATTATTCTACTTAATTCAAAGCAAGGCGAATGTGCTATAACACTCAAATAGTGATTACAATGTTAATGAAAATACCTACCATAAAATTGAAGTTTTAAGTGTCAAAAAACCTTGCATTTTCCAGTTTAATCCTTTAAGAAAGAAGGTGTGTGGAATTCTATTATTACAGCCGTCTTTATATTACAGATCATGTTCCCAAGTATTAAACCGTCTGTCTAATAGAATCCACCTCAGCCACACATGGCTGCGTGTTCTTTCCTAATGAGCAGCAGTTCCGTGTGTCCCGATTCATTGCTCTGTAGTGCTTTTGCTTAATGTGCTTGTCCCTGTTTTCCTCCTGCTAGTCTCCTTTTTATTCTCCACCTAAATTCAAATGTTACGGTCTCTGAACAACTGTCACATATTCCTTGGTGTTATTTACTTCCTCCAGAAGTTTGCACATTTCTTTTCTTTTTTTTGAGACAGAATCTCACTCTGTCACCCAGGCTGGAGTGCAGTGGCAAGATCTTAACTCACTGCAACCTCCACCTTCTGGGTTCAAGCAATTCTCCTGAGTCAGCCTCCCAAAGTAGCGGGGTTACAGGTGCCTGCCACCATGCCCAACTAGTTTTTTTTTTTTTTTGTATTTTTAATAGAGATGGGGTTTAACCATGTTGGCCAGGCTGGTTTTGGACTCCTGACCTCAAGTAATTTGCCTGCCTTGGCCTCCCAAAATGCTGATTATACGCATGAACCACCACACCCGGCCAGGTTTGCATATTTCTTATTCAAAAAATTTAGAGTAAATTGTAATTGGAGTTTCTCCTTTTGAAATCAGAGTGGCATCAGAACACCAGTCACTGAGTTGAGAACTAAGTAGGAGTTCAATAAAGATGAGGAAAGAAGAAACTTGAGCTTTGGTGAGTAGGTACTGTCCACATGACTCTGCCCAGGGTTAAAGAAAATGTTTTTGTATGTGTGACAGGACCTTGCTCTGTCTCCCAGATTGGAGTGGAGTGGCATGAACACAGCTCACTGTAGCCATGACCTTCTGGACTCATGAGATCCTCCCACTTTAGCCTCTGGGGAAGCTGGGACCACAGGTGCATGCCACAACACCTGGCTAAATTAATTTTTTTTAAAAAATAGAGATGGGGGTGTTCCTGTGTTGCCCAGGCTAGTCTTGAACTCCTTGGCTCAAGCAGTTCTCCTGACTTGGTCTCCCAGAGTGGTGAGATTACAGGCATGAGTCACCGTGCCTGGCCAGAAATATTTTTGAAATTTATTTTACTATTATTCTTTTTTTTGAGACAGAGTCTTGCTCTGTTGCCCAGGCTGGAGTGCAGTGTGGGATCTTGGCTCACAGCAACCTCTGCCTCCTGTGTTCAAGCAATTCTCCTGCTTCAGCTTCTCGAGTAGCTGGGATTACAGGTTTGCACCACCATGCCTGGCTAATGTTTTTTCTTTTCGTGTGTGTGTATTTTTAGTAGAGACAGGGTTTCACTGTGTTGGCCAGGCTCGTCTAGAACTCCTGACCTCGTGATCTACCTTCCTTGGCCTCCCAAAGTGCTGGGATTACAGGCTTGAGCCACTGCTTCCAGCCTATTTTTCTATTTTTTTGAGACAGAATCTCACTCTGTCATCCATGCTGGCATGCAGTGGTGCAATCTCAGTGCACTGCAGCCTTCACCTCCTGGGCTCAAGGAATCCTCGTGCCTTAGCCTTTTGAGTAGCTGGGACTACAGGTGTGCACCACCATGCCCTGCTAATTTTTGTAATTCTTTTAGAGATGGGCTTTCACCATGTTGCCCTGGTTGGTCTTGAACTCCTGTGCTGAAGCCATCTGTCCACCTTGGCCTCCCAAAGTGTTGGAATTACAGATGTTAGCCACTGTGCTGGTCAAAAAATATTAACTGAGTGTTCTGATGGTTTGTAGGTTCCTCTGCTACACAGTTGTTTTCCCAGGTCTTCAAGTACCTTCCCCTGTCAGTGCAGATGGTGCATTCCAAGATCCCTTTAATTCCTGGGCTCACTGGGGCAGCTGTAACACAGTGTAGCCATATTACTTCTGTTATTTCCTGGGAGGCTACTAGGGTCCCTACACCACAGGCCTCATGGTGCAGATGACTGTTGATGTGGCCCTGAAGGCTGTGTTCCTCCTCCAGCTGGGAGATGGCATCCTGGGAAATGCCTTCCTTCTTTGCATTCACAGCTCCTTATTTCTCACTGAGCACAGACTGAAGTCCACAGACTTCATTCTGTCCAACTGGCTGTGGCCAATTCCTTTGTTCTTCTCTCCAAGGGGATGATGGAAGATTTGGGACTGTCACATGCCCTGGAAAATTTTGGGTGTCAAGTCTTGTAGTACTTCCACATAGCATCCCGTGATCTTCTGCACCACCTGTTTGCTGAGCTGCCTTCAGACAGCCACTGTCAGCCCCAGCAGCAGGGTGTGGGTAGGGCTCAGACGCAAGATAACCCAGAATGTTGGCTCCTGGATCCTCTGCTTGACCCCGAATCTGGAAACCAACAACCATCTCTCCCATCCACATCAGTGTGTCCGTGTGAGGTCTCTGTGTCTGCAATGTCTGCGACCCCACTGTCGTTTCTGGGAGCCATGTTAATGGTCCACATGGTCTCAGCCAGTGTCTGCATGGCATGTCTCCTGCACAGACACCACCAAAGGGTCCAGCATGTTCACAACCCTAGCCTCACCCACAGGACCCCCCCGAGGTGAGGGCCACCCACACCATCCTACTCTTGGTGACCAACTTTGCCCCCTTTTACTTTCTCAGTTCCATGTGTCTATTTTGTGACAGAAAGTCTTCGTTCCTACTTGGGGCTGCAGCACACCCTTAAGTTTCCTGCTACATGTTTTCCCTCCCTCAGCCCCTTAGTGGTAGTCCTCCAGAGCTCCAGAGCCCTGGGGTCTAGCTTTGAGGCTGTGGAAACCTCCAGCCTGCTCACTGATCCACAGCTGCCGGGTCTTCCATCTCCCATGTGTATGTGGCCTTCGCTCCCTCCCTTTCTTCCTTCCACAGACTTCAGACAAAAGCCTCGTTTGAGTCTCTCTTGCCTTGCTTTGGAGGACATCACAGGCCTATGAAGGAGAGAGACTCTCAGAACAATACACACAGCACAATACAAAGGGTATTCAACTTGCCATGTTTGAGGAAGTGATAATTAATTTATCATTGTTATATTGCTCCGGGAGGATATATTATTGACATATATATATATAATTATATGTATGTGTAACTATTATATTACTGATGCTTCTCTTTTTCTTCTTCATGTAACAGGGAGAAAGGTAGATATTGTCTGGAAGAATGCTTTTGAGATTTTAATAAATTTCATTATAGTGATAGGAAATTCAGTAAAATAAAATAAGAGTATAGCATGAACAATTATCAGGCTTTTTCTTTTTTCTGAGACACAGTTTCACTGTTGTTGCCCAGGCTGGAGTGCAACAGCACAATCTCAGCTCACGGCAACCTCCACCTTATGGGTTCAAGTGATTCTCCTGCCTCAGCCACCCGAGTAGCTGGGATTACAGGCATGCACCTTCACCCCCAGCTAATTTTTTTGTATTTTTAGTAGAGATGAGGTTTCTCCATGTTTGTCAGGCTGGTCTCCAACTCCCCACCTCAGGTGATCTACCTGCCACAGCCTTCCAAAGTGTTGGGATTACAGGCCTGAGCCACCGAGCCTGGCTTCTCAGACATATTTTTATCATACCACTTTAAGGCTGTTTGATTTTAGACAAACTAACCGTTCTAAGTTTCAGTATTCTTTTATGTCATAGGATTATAGTAAAAATAATAATCTATCAAAAACTATGCCTACGTGTTAGTGTATGATGTTATATATATTTTAATTAATTACAGTTACTTTAATTAGAAAAATATTGATAGTAAGAATTATCAGTAGAGGTGACACTTCAGGAAAATTCAAGAATATTGTAACCACATTTTTATCTTAAGGTAACATTATTACTCGTAATAAACTCACCAGTTACATTTCATCGACCTCATATTCTAAGTTAGAGATTCTATAGATAGTGTTCATCATTAGCATACCTCTTTGGCTCACATGGCATAATTATTGACATTTTCCATGTTAGTGATTTAAGTCCAGTATTATTCCCTGATTACCCAATGTCCAGAATTCCCTCAGGGGTTCTGTTGAGAAGCATCGAGAGATTCTTTGTGATGTTTGAATAGTTTGGTTAGTGACTCCCCATAGTGGAGACTTGTGGTGGAGAAAGCAAGGGGTTTGTTGTTGTTGTCATTTTTAAATTTTGTTTCTTTTTTTTTTTTTTTATCGAGACAAAGTCCCACTCTGTTGCCCAGGCTAGAGTGCAGTAGCGTGATCTCAGTTCACTGCAACTTCTGCCTCCCTGGTTCAAGTGATTCTCCTGCCTCAGCCTCCTGAGTAGCTGGGATTACAGGTGCATGCCACCACGCCCCACTAATTTTTGTATTTTTAGTAGAGAGGTTTCGCCAAGTTGGCCAGACTGGTCTCAAACTCCTGACCTCAGGTGATCCACCCACCTTGGCCTCCCTTTGCCCCATTTGAAAAAATCAGTTGACTTGAGATGAAATGAATTACGGGGTTCTCTATTCTGTTCCACTTATCTATGTATCTACTCCTTCGCCAATATCACATTTTATTACTGTGGTTTTACTTGTTTAGATCTGGTTGTGTAATATTTTAAACTTTGTTCTTTTTCAGCCTTATGTCATCCATTCTGGGTTTGGGCAGTTGTTTGTGATTTGGCTGAATCTATAGATCAAGTTTGAAATAATTGTCACCTTCAGAGTAATGAGTGTATTTCTCTAAAGGAATAGCTCTGCATTTACATATACATATATATTTTAAAAAATCTTTTTGAGACAAAGTTCAGCTTTTGTTGCCTAGACTGGATTGCAGTGGCTCGATCTTGGCTCACTGCAACCTCCACCTCCCAGGTTCAAGCGATTCTCCTGCCTCAGCTTCCTGAGTAGCTGGGATTACATGTATGTGCCGTCACACCCGGGTAATTTATTTATTTTTAGTAAAGACTGGGTTTCTCCATGTTAGTCAGGCTGGTCTCAAATTCCTGATCTCAGGTGATCCGCCCACCTCAGCCTCCCAAAGTTCTGGGATTTCAGGCATGAACCATCACTCCCAGCCTTATATATGTTTATTTTTATTTATCTCAACTGTGATTCATGGTTTACTAAATGGTTTTTATATGTTTTGTGAGATTTATACTTAATGGATTCAATTTTGGGAGTGCTGTTGTAAATAGTATTTTAATATTTTAAGTTCCAATTATTCCTACACATTATTGTTGATACAAAAAAAAAAATCAGTTGAGTTTTGTCTATTGCCCATCTTCTTTGTTCTTCTTATCTCCATCTGTTCTGATCAAGGCATGGGATGGTGGGCTCGATTTCAGTTGAAATCCAGCTAATTTTTATATTTTTTGTAGAGATGGAGTTTCATCATGATGCTCAGGCTGGTCTCAAACTCCTGATGTCGTGATCTGCCCACCTCATCCTCCCAAAGTGCTGGGATTACAGGCATGAGCCACCGTGCCTGGCAATAATGTTTTATCAACATTGAAATTTTACATTTGATGAAATATATGAACTATATCAAACTTCAAGATTATACCATGAAATTAATTGAAATTAGTCCTCTGTTTTCTGGGCCTTGACCATTTTAAATAAAATTAGAATCTGTTAATTTTATTAAGTACAGTGTTAGCAAGAGGGCTCTGAAGCATCCCTGGCTGCCAGCAGGGGGCACACGGGGACCATACCGTGAGCAAAAGGACCCTGCAGCACTCTGGTTGCCAGCATGAGGCGTGCTGCCACGACACTGTGAGCAAGAGGGTCTTGCAGTGCCCCCTGCGTGCTGCCACTATACCGATAGCAAGAGGACCTGGCAGCACGGGCACCACACCATGAACAAGAGGACGCTGCCCTGTCCTCATTGCCAGCAGAAGGCGTGCTGTCACTACACTGTTAGCAGGAGGGCCCTGCAGTGCCCCCGCCCCCAGCAGGGGATGCTGGTCACCGCACTGTAAGAGGGCCCTGCAGTGACCCTAGCCGCCAGCAGGGGGCGCGGGCACAGCGCTGTGAGCAACAGAGCCCCTGCAGTGACTGGCCGCCAGCAGGTGGTGCCCGAGCCCACCTTTTCGGATTCCTGAGGCTCCGCCTCTGGCGTGCATCGCGTCATGGCGCTAGCGTCACGGCGTCACGGCGTCAGTCACGGCGTCACGGCGTCAGGCGTCAGTCACGGCGTCACGGCGTCACGGCGTCAGGCGTCATTTCGTCAGGGCATGCATGGCAGTCTGCGGAGCTGCGGTCCCGTCAGTACAGCCCTTGGCGGCATTGCGAGGTCGGAGCTGCGTTCTGTTCAGCACAGACCTAGCGCGGTCCCCGAGAAGGCAGAGCAGCGCTCTCAGCACAGACCTTCGGGGCACCGCCTCGCTTTGGGACGACTCCGAGCCGCGTCCGTGGTGCGTAAAGTCCTTCCTGTTGGCAGCCCTGACTGCTGAGGGTCGGAGACTAGTAAGAAGGCCTCGGTGTGGAAACCTGGACCGCAGAAGCCCCTCTGAATCCTGTGCACGGAGGTGCTGCCCACCCGAGGCCGGGCGGCCGCAGTGTCAGGGCCGCTCCGCAGCCTCTGAGCATGAATAGAGCGTTCCTAAGGCAGATACGGCATCCGAAATACGAGTGCAGCGCCCGCAGTGCCCGTGTAGAAAACACCTGTGACGCTCACGCACGGCCTCCGTACGGAAACGTTAGCATAGAATCCGCACCACCCGCGCGGCCTGGCCGGTGCAGCGCTCTTCATAATCAACACTGCAGTATCAGGGCACACGTACAAAGTCACGTGTGGTTACGGTTAGGGTTTAGGGTTAGGGGTTAGACGAATTTTAGGCAAAATGAATTTAAAGTTTATTTGAGCAAAGGAACGGTTCGTCAGTCATGCCTGAAGCACCAGAACGGAAAAGAGGGTTTGGAGCTGCAGGCTCTTAGCAGTGGCAGCTGAGTGAGGTTTCTCATTGTCTCCAGCTGGGCGACCGCCTGTTGGGATGGTTCCCTCGGCGTCCCTAGTCATACAGCCAGCTGGCGGCTGGGTTTTTTGTCATTGACCAGGGTTGGTTTGTTATTCTTTTAAAGTCAGTTTAAATGCCTCCAAGTTCGGTTTCTGTTTGCTTAGGGAAGACCTCAGGCTAACGGCCTCCTTTTTTGCTTTAACACAACGAAACCATAATTCACTTTAATTTTACTTTCCTGGCATGAATAGAAGTACATTCACATTTTTGTTATTCAGAAAGTCGGTTTAATTGGCAACCTATCTGTGATGGTGCATAAAGTGTCTTTTAATCATTGCCATCTTAGATTAGATGAAACATGTTAACTCTATTGATCTTTGTTACCAAATCATAACAGGAGTTGAGTTTCTTTTTTTTCTTCTAGGCTTTAACCATTTAAAAGACACTCAAGGCATCTCCTGATGATGTGGATACTTTCTGAGAAATTTGTCCTTAGTGATTTCATCCTTGTCCGGCACCGTAGAGTGTCCTCAGAAAACCTAGAAGGTGTAGCCCACTCCACACGTAAGTTACGTGGTATAGCCCATTGCTCCCAGGCTACAAACCTGTACAGCACGTCTCTGTACTGAATGCTGTAGTCAACTGTCACACCATGGTGACTGGATTGTGATCCCAAAATATCTGAGTCAGGTCTCAGTCAATTTAGAAAGCTTATCTTGCCAAGGTTAAGGACATGCCCATGATACAGCCTCAGGCGGTCCTGACGACATGTGCCCAAGGTGGGGTGGTCAGGGTAGAGCTTGCTTTTACACACTTTAGGGAGACAGGAGACGCCAATCAATATGTGTAAGATATATAGTCATTTGGTCCAATAAGGCGGAACGACTAGAAGCAGGAAGTGGGGCTGCTTCCATGTCAGAAGTAGGTAAGAGACAAAGGGTTGCATTCTTTTGAACCCTTGATCAGCCTTCCACTGAGTACATAATTTAGTCTGGCTCAGTGAATTTGCATTTTTACATATACAATAGGGCAGAGGAATGATGTGATCTCGGCCCACCACAACTTCTGCCTCTTGGATTCAAGCTATTCTCTTGCCTCAGTCTCCTGAGTAGCTGGAAATACAGGCATGCACACCACACCTGGCTAAATTTTGTATTTTTAGTAGAGATGGGGTTTCTCCATGTTTGTCAGGTTGGTCTCGAACTCCCGACCTCAGGTGATCCGCCTGCCTTGGCCTCCCAAAATGCTGGGATTACAGGCGTGAGCCGTTATGCCTGACCAGGAAGCATACTTTTATTCTGATATAGTCAACTGTATTTCAGTCATAACTTTTTCCCTTGGAACATTAAATACTGCTTTGGTATTTTATTATACAAAGCCCAGATCCATTTTATCATATTCATTACTAGCTATATTGACATCTAAATTTAGAAACATGCCAGAGTCTGGGCTTCCAGGAATTCTTTTTGATCTTCTAAAAGTAATATTTTTTCCCATAAGACACAGTGACATCTAAAGTCACATTGAATGTCCTGCCACTTTTGTTTCTCTACTTTCATCAAAAAGCATCTTTGGGGGAATAACTGACTATCCCTTTAAACTCTTCTGTATTAGAAAGCATTGTGATGAAACATTGAATGATTGTGGTCACAAATTCCGTTTACATTCTTCCTGTCTTTGCATATTTTTTCCAGTAGCAAATACTTGCTTCTGCTGTATTGTAGCTAAAAGGAATGCTGGGAAACAAAAGAAAGACAAGTGTTTATTAGAATAAGTGATCGAGTTACAATTTGCTATTTGAACTTTTTTTCTTTAACAAAGTCATACTTTTGAAAACATTCAGCAGTAAATCGAAATAGTCTCCAAAATGTGAATTTTTTTCCTAGTTCTAAAGTGACCAGCTTTCCTAGAGAGTGAACCACCCCACAAGAAAAGAAGTTATGATAAATATGTTTACATGTATGTGTTAACCTAAAATATGTAAAAGAGGCATTTCCTTGAAGTTATGTATTAGTTTGCATAATTTATTTTGCAGCATTGTGAATGCTCTTATTTTAAAAAGTAGCAGTAGTGGCCAGGCATGGTGGCTCACTCCTGTAATCCCAGCACTTTGGGGGCCGAGGCAGGTGGATCATGAGGTCAGGAGATTGAGACCATGCTAGCCAACATGGTGAAACCCCAACTCTACTAAAATACAAAAAATTAGCCAGACGTGGTGGCATGTGTCTATAGTCCCAGCTACTTGGGAGGCTGAGGCACAGGAATTGCTTAAACTTGTGAGGTGGAGGTTGCAGTGAGCTGAGATGGTGCCACTGCACTCCAGCCTATTGACAGACAAGTAGGAGTAGTTAGTGTCAATTACTGCTTATTAGTACAAAGAATTAAGCAGATATTTGAAAAAAATTACAATTTTTAAATGAAAGTTTTATTTTTAATTAGTCTTAGATTCACACGGAAATTGGGAAGAAAAAGCAGATTTCCCATGTAGACCCAACTGAGTTTCCCCTCTTATTAACATATCAGTCTGTATCCGATATGTTATTAACATTTTTTTTTTTGAGATGGAGTCTCTTTTACCCCGGCTGGAGTGCAGTGGTGTGATCTCAGTTCACTGCAACCTCTGCCTCTTGGGTTCAAGCAGCTATCCTGCCTCAGCCTCCCTAGTAGCTGGGATTACTGGCACCTGCCATCACGCCCGGCTAATTTTTGTATTTCTAGTAGAGATGGGGTTTCACCATGTTGGCCAGGTTGGTCTGGAACCCCTGACCTTAGGTGATTCTCCCGCCTCTGCCTCCCAGAATGCTGGGATTACAGGCAGAACCCACCATGCCTGACCAACATCTTACATCATTTGTCACAGTTAATGACCGGATAGTACTATAATATTAAAGAAGCTCACATTTTATTTGGTTTCCCTTAGTTCTGCCTTTTTCTGTCTAGGATCCTACAGGACATTTTAGTCATCATGTCGGGCTCTTCTTGGCTGTCACAGTCTCTCATACTTCCCTTCTGGGGACTTCGAACACTGTTAGGAGGATTGGCCAGGTCTTGTGGAGAAGGTCCTCCATTGTGGTTTACTTGGTGTTTTTCTCATAATTAGACTGGGGTTATGGGTTTGGGGGAAGCAGATCAGATATGTAGTGTGTTCAGAAAAAGAGTCAAAGTCTATAAAATATTTGAAGAGATGTATTCTGAGGCAACCCAGTGGGTTAGGCTGGGGTGGGGCCTCCAGGTTATAGGTAGATTTAAACATTTTCTTATTGGCAGTTGGTTGAAAGATTTATTATCAATAGAAAGTAATGTCTGGGTTATGATAGGGATTATGGAGACCAAAGTTTTATCATGCAGATGAAGCTTCCAGGTAGCAGGCTTCAGAGAGAATAGATTGTAAATGTTTCTTATCAGATTTAAGGTCTGATAAGAAACTAAATGCTGATTGGCTTTTCCTGAATTCCAAAAGGTAGGAGGGCATAAGGTGGCATGTCTTACCACCCCTTTCCCATCAAGGCCTGAACCAGTCTTCCAGGTTAACTTTGGTGTCCCCTGGTGGAGAGGAGGGAGTCTATTCAGATGGTTGGGAGAAGGGCCTTTGAATTTTACTTTTGGTTTGCAAGTGCTGTTCTAGTCACTTCATGCTCTCAAGATGTGTTGTCACCATTAATGTTAACTTTGATCTCCTGGCTGAGGTACTGTTTTCCGGTTTCTCACTGTGAAGTTACTTTTTTCCCATGTCTATATTGTATGTATGCTTTTGGAGGATGTCACCATGCAGAGCTCACGATTAAGGAGTGGAGAGTTAGCCCCACCTCCTTGATGGCTGACTGTCTATATCAGGTATTTGGAATTCTTCTGTATAAGAGATTTCTATTCAGCTCATTTATGTATCTGTTTAATCATTAATTTATACCATACAGTAGATACACAATCAGATAGTTACTTTAATCTTTTGGTTATTATCCAATTCTGCAGTATTTTGTTGCTCTCTCCATACTTTGTGGCCATTGGGAGCTCTTTCTTTGCACTGACTCCTTTTGACATAATTTCATGTATGTATTTATTTATTTATTTACAATTTATTTCTGTTACTTCAGAAGTATCCTGGCTTATGTATTTTCTGTCCGTGTCCTAGTTTCAGCCATTTTTTTTTTCAAAGAGCCCTGTTAGAGAATGATATTAAAAACTTACATCTGGCCACTAAATGTGGTCATTGCATCATGACCCTCACAGCTGACAGTGCAAAGAAATATATATGTCTATTCTAACTTATATGTACCCACTTAATTATAAAGGTTTCTATGTGGAACCATCTGTGTATATATTAAGCTAAATGTGAGTTTATACTTACATTATATATATTCTGATCCATTATCACAGAGCTCATTCTAGGCTTCCCCCATTTCTTATCTGTAGCTTCTCACTCTAACAATGAGGAAACTGGCTCCCACTATCTGCAATTTATTTTATCTCTTGTTCCATTGGGAGCAAGGAATTCATTTTTGATCTAGATTCCAGGTTGGGATTTAGTGAGAAATATGTTTGGTCACTGTCTCCAGTTCCTGGTACTGGGCTCCTAAAACTTTTATAATTTCCTAAACAATAGGGGTGCTAGCAACATCTTGTGTGCTAATATTTGGTCTTTGGCCCTGGTTCCTGATGTAGAGTTCCTAAATTCCTTGGAATCTCCTGAGTGGTAGGAATGTCTTCTCTAAGGGCCCTCTGTGGGTTCCTGGATGGTTTCAGGAAGGGGGATGGTCACCAGAAACACCAAGCCATGGTAAGAAGCTTGTAACTGTTAGCTTCATGTGCAGTCCTTTGGGGGTGTGAAGGGATGGCAGATTGAGTTAATAATCGATCATGTCTACGTGATGAAGCTTCCATAAAAATTCCTATGATATGGAATCTGGAAAGTCCCAGAGCAAGTCTGACAGATTTGATATCTAGTGAGGGCTCATCCCTCATAGATCGTGCCTTCTAGCTGTGTCCTGACACGGCAGAATGGGGAAAAAGGCTTCTAGATTCTTTTATAAGGGTTTTGGTTTCATTCATGAGGGTAGTACCCTCATGATCCAGTCACCTCTCAATTAACTCTGAATACCATCCCTTTGGGGATTATGTTTCAACACAGGAATTTGGAAGATATACACACGTTGAGACTGTAGTAACTAGTAAACATAAGTAAGTGTTTTCCTGAGTTCCATAAGCCATTATAGCAAATTATCAAACCTGAGGAGTGGGTGTTGGAGTGCCTAGTTTCTAGCCGTGTCATATAGAAGTTTGGGTAAACTGGGGATTCACTACTTTTGATCGGTGTCTGAGGTTGGGGATAGTCTGGTGTTATTAAGCCCTTAACCTGTAGGGTCTGTATGAACTCCAGGTAATTAATGACACCCAATTGTTGTCCAAAGGGTTGGAAAATTGGTTGGTGTGGGAAACACCCCCCACCCCAATTCGCTATCAGAAGTGAAGTGTCGAGAGTATAGAGGAAAATCAGGATTGTTTTTCTTTTTACAGATAGAGTGGTTTCAAAATTAATTATTACCCCTATAGGAAATAACTTTATAAAATAGTCTACTGTCTTTGTATAGTACATTTTGCTTTTAGTCTGTAGATTCTACTTATTTCCAAAATGACTTACGTTAGTACCTTTGGCCCACCTTTTGCAACATACATTGGTAATACGATTAGATTCTTGGTTGCACTGTGTATTTTATCCTTAGATACTTGCACAACCTAAATAATTTAATTTTTGTAGATTGTAATTTGTTCTTTAAAATTCTATGGGTTTTATCAAATGCATAGTGTCAGGTATTCACCACTAAAGTATCATACAGAATACTTCAGATCCCCACCCCAGACAGTCACTCATCTGATTATCATCTCTGTAGTTGTCATATGACTCCATTCATATGACATTTTCTGGAATGTGATATGAATGGAGTCATATAATGTATAACATTTTCATACTTCCACCCTTCACTTAGCAACATACATGCAAGATTCATTCATTTCTTTTCATGGGTTGAAAGTTCATTCCTTTCTGTTGCGGAATGGGTATTCCATTGCTTGGTTGTACTTCAGGTTGATTATGCTCGTTTTTGTTTGAAAATCATTTTTCAAAGCAGCTGCCTAATCATAATACAATTTAGGGGCACATTTGTTGGATTGTAGGTAAGCCTTGTTTATCTTTGGGAAAAACTGCCAAACTGTCTGCCAAAGTGGCTGTACCATTAATGCATTCTACCAGTAATGAATGATAGTACCTGTTGTTCTTCAGCCTCCAGTTGTTATTGTTGAGCTCTTTGAAGAGTCCTGCAGTTCTATTAGGTGTGCAGTGATATCTCAGCATTATTTTAATTTGCAGTCTCCTAACGAGACGTGATGTTGAACATCCTTTTGTGTGATTATTTGTTACCTCTATATTTTTGGGTTTTTTTTTTTTTTTTGAGACAGCATCTCGCTCTGTCATTCAGGCAGTAGTGCAGTGGGCACGAGCTCAACTCACTGCAACCTCTGCCTCCCGTGTTCAAGCAATTCTTTTGCCTCAGCCTCCCAAGTCGCTGGGATTGCAAGTGCCCACCACCACACCTGGCTAATGTTTTGTATTTTTAGTAAAGAGGGGGTTTCACCATGTTGGCCAGGCCAATCTCAAACCCCTGACCTTAGGTGATCCACCTGCCTCAGCCTCCCAAAGTGCTGGGATTACAGGCATGGGCCACCATGCCCATCATTACAGGCATGAGCCACCATGCTCTCTGTATGTTTTCTTTGGCTAGGTGTCTGCTCAGATATTTATCCAGTTTTAATTGGGTTTTTAGTTTTTCTTTAGTGTTCCTTTGAAGAGTTCTTTGTGTATTTTCAATACAGTTTAAAAAATCACATATGTATTTTGTAAATATCTTCTCACAGTCTGTCTTGTCTTTTTGTTCTCTGAATAGAATTTTTCACAGTAGAAAATTGAGTTTTATAAAGTCCATGTTATGAATATTTTCTTGAATTGGCACTTGATGTTGTGTGTTAAAAGTCAACACCAAACCCAGTGTCACATAGATTTTCTTTTAGATTTTTATAGTTTTGCATTTCCAATTACAGTCTCTGGACTATTTTGAGTAAGTTTTTGTGTTTTAATTTGTGTGTACATTCCTTTCATTCTATATGGCTTCCAAATAATTCTTCCATCCCCATTTTTGGGAAGAATATGGATATAGCGGGCTTCATTTTGGTTTGAATTTCCAAAACTGTGACGGTGAATAAACTGAATATTGAATTTTATGGATATTTCAGGACAACCAGGAGGGGGCGCACGTCCACCAAGAAACTGTGAGCAAGAGCGTCTGTGCTGAGCCCTGGTGCCACCAGAGGGCATGGGAAACCACCCTGACCAACTTCCCTTTGAGGTGCCAGAAGCAGCAAGGAGCTTTATCTTCCTCCCGGCAGCACAAGGGTCATGTCATCTTGATGTGTCGTTCATTGGTGAGTAAAAAGCTTCCTTTTCACAGCCCTGAGTGCAGAGGAGAGAGTTTTTAGAGTACTCAGCAGAGAAAGAAATTCATCTAGAAAAATGAAACCCTCAAATCCCACTGTTTAGACTACGCCCTGATATTGTCAATGTCGAAGACACAGTGGCTGCCAATATATATTCTCACAGTGGCCTCTAATATAATAATCACACCATGCCTTAACACCAATATAATATCCACACCATGCCCTAACGCTAATCTAATATCCACACCATGCCGTAACACTAATATATCCACATAGTAGCCTCTAATACTAATATAGTATCTACTAAATGGATTCTGTTGACATTGAGACTTTCATAACGGTTTCACAGCTTTGGCTGAACTATAGCCTCTAAAATGGATTTTGATGAGGTCTCTGCTTTTCTGGCATGGTATTGATATGGTTGTTTTAAAAAGTAATTTACTTTCCAATAAGTTTCTAGGAAACTTCCAGTAGCAGTACAAAGTGCAGCCTGTTTCTTCTCTTAGATTCCTCATCAGTTATTGCTGTACCAGATTTACAGTGTTGTAAATACAGAATATTTTACCCAAAGTACAGACACTCTCCCAGGTAACCACCACATAACCCTAGATCAGGAAAGCAGCATGGTTCCTACATGAAAATTCAGTCTACAAACTCATTTCACTTCTACCTCCTGCCCCACCTGGGAGTATAATGTGTTTTTTCATTCTGATCAGTTTTCTTTTCCTGGAACTGTTCCCAAGACTTGCCTGCATGTTTATGATCTTGACATTAAAGAGCACACAAGTTTTTGGTTGAACACGTTTTCAGGTCTTTGGTGTATATACCTAGGAATGAACTCAGTGAGACATATGGTAAATCTGTTTGTAACTGTTTGAAGAAACACCAAATTATTTTACCATTTTACCATAGGCTGCACCATTTCTTGTTGTCACAAGCAGTGTTTAATAGTCAGCTTTGTGCACATCTTTGTCAACACTTTTTTTAGTGTAACTATTCTAGTGTGAGGTAAGGGGTATCTCATTATGGTTTTGATTATGACTAATGTAAAGCATCTCTTCCTGTGCTTGTTGGCGAAGTGTGTGTTAAAGTCCTTTGTCAGTTTTTAGATTGGGTTGTCTTTATTGTGGAGTTGTAAAAGTTATTTATACATTCTGGATAACAGACACTTAATGTGAAGTATCTAATGTGCAGATTTTTTCTCCCATTCTGTGGGTTATTGGAGCATAATAAGAGTTAGTGTGTGGTCATCTCTGCTGCAGGGTCCTAAGACAGAGCGCTAAGCCTTTGGAATGTATGAAGTGATGTGTCTTTCGTATGCTAATGAGATGGCTGATGGCTGGGGGCACCCGGACAGCCTCAGTGGGTCTGGCTGCCAAAGGAACCAACCTTGTCATTAGACGATTTGAAATGTTATCCCCGCTTCCGTCTCTGTGAAGGAGGGGGGTGCTGATGGTTGAGCTGATCACCTGTGGCCACTGTTGTAAGCAATCTGCCTGTGTAATGAAGGACAGGGTTGGGAGAGGGTCTGTGTTGCTGATCATGGGGAGATGCTGGGAGGGTCATATCTGGAGAGGGCATGGGAGGCTGCACCCCTTCCACACACCCCACCTTGTGCATCTCTTCATCTGGCTGTTCATTTGCAGCTTTTAAAATATCCTTGGTAATAAGTCAGCAAGAGTAGGTACACTGCTTTCATGTGTTCTGTAATGTGCTGTAGCAAATTGCTGAACCAAATAAGGGTGTTGTGGGAGCCTCCAATTTGTAGCCAAGTCAGACAGAAGATAGCCTGGGAACCTACTATTTGGGATTATCATCTTATAACTGAGTACCTGTATTTTCTTAAAGATGAAATGAATTAATTTTACCATTTTTCCTTTCCTGCACTTCCTACTTAGCTCTTCAGGAATGCAGTTATAAGCTTTACTGTCTCTCCACCAGACACTGCCTACACTGCAAACTTTTCTAACTGTGTGTTTATTTACAAGTTTCAGGGACCAAACCTTGAAACAATCCAGGCACCCCTGGACTCTTCCCCCACCAGGAGATGCCAGGAGACAACAGTCATTTTACAACCTCGCTCTGCCCATGGTAGTGCTAGCAAGACCACCTAATGGATAAAACATCAGAGCGAGTCCCATAGACCCTGCACCTCCTCACCCCATCCCCCGCATGCCATCCTGCCAAGTCCCCCTTTTAAAGTTCCCGCTTTCTGCTCTGAAAATGGAAGCAGTTTCCTTAAGGCAAGTGCCTGTATGTTCCCTTCAGCTAAGCTCTGGCATAAAGTTACTTTCTTTTTACCATCCTTGTGTTTGTCAATTGAATTTGCAAGCAACAAGAGGCATGCTCTGTGTTCTCAGGACTGAGCCCTTAGCCTGTGGGGTCTGTTGCTTTATCTAGTTAGTGTCAGAATTGGATTGTACTGTAGGGCATCCAGCTGGTACCCAGGATTTGGTCTGTGTGGGGAAAAAAACCCATGCATCTGTTAACAGAAGTGTTCTGTGTTGAGTGTTGAGAGTATAGTAGAAGACAGTTTTTCCTATTATTACAGTTTTGTCTTTCAACTTTTTTTCTTTATGTCTTCTGAGGTGAAACAATTTTCTGGTTTTTTTTTTTGGTTGTTGTTTTTTTTTTTTGAGACGGAGTTTCGCTCTTGTTACCCAGGCTGGAGTGCAATGGCGCGATCTCGGCTCACCGCAACCTCCGCCTCCTGGGTTCAAGCGATTCTCCTGCCTCAGCCTCCCAAGTAGCTGGGACTACAGGCACGTGCCACCATGCCCAGCTAATTTTTGTATTTTTAGTAGAGACGGGGTTTCACCATGTTGACCAGGATGGTCTCGATCTCTTGACCTCGTGATCCACCCGCCTC
>PVKV010027615.1:0-26179 GCA_004027835.1 Alouatta palliata | reverse complement strand
TTCATAAGTGAAGGAAAAATAAAATCCTTTGTGAACAAGCAAGAACTCAGAGATTTCATCACCACCAGGCCTGCTTTACAAGAACTCCTGAAAGAGGCACTAAACGTAGAAAGGAACAACCAGTACCAGACACTCCAAAAACATACCAAATGGCAAAGAGCAGCAACGCAATGAAGAAACTGCATCAACTAACCGGCAATACAACTTTTGTAAATAATGAAGTTATTCATATATTCTTCCATAAAGATTTGGTACAACGATTAGTTTAAAATTCTTTTTTTTTTTTTTGGATGGAGTTTCGCTCTTGTTACCCAGGCTGAAGTGCAGTGGCGCGATCTCGGCTCACCGTAACCTCCGTCTCCTGGGTTCAAGCGATTCTCCTGCCTCAGCCTCCCGAGTAGCTGGGACTACAGGCACGTGCCACCATGCCCAGCTAATTTTTGTATTTTTAGTAGAGACGGGGTTTTACCACGTTGATCAGGATGGTCTCGATCTCTTGACCTCATGATCCACCCACCTCGGCCTCCCAAAGTGCTGGGATTACAGGCGTGAGCCACCGCGCCCGGCCTTAGTTTAAAATTCTTAAGAAAATCACTTCCTGGTGTTACTCCAAAGGCAGCTCCGACCTTCTTCCTCATTTCTACAACGTTTCAGGATACCTTTCTCTTGGTACACCTTCTTCCTATGAAAGGAGATTACTAGGTGTTGAACATGCTTGTTAAAATCGTTAGTCCTAATTGAAACGTTATCCTTGAAGCAATCAGAATAAATGAAAGGACATTGAAATAGGAAGAGATTAAAAGTGTGCAGCTGTCCAAATAATGCATTGTGAGCGTGCAATACTTATTAGTAGGGTCCTCCAGAGTTATCACCACTGAATGGAACAGGTTTCTCTTAGTCATGCCTTGAGAATAAAAACTCCTAGTGTTTAAAATAAAAATAAAAATCATTTAACTCTGATTTTGCATAAGTTTTCAAAATGCAAAGATGATTTATTTCATGAAGGTCATTTGAAAATTGAGAGATAGTAACAACTTTTTCATATCTTTCAGTAAACTATGGTAACTATTTGTGATGCCATGATTTGACATGTTTATGTTGTCATATAAACTTACAGGGGTTTTTCTGCTCTCTCCCTCTAATCTATAGGCTTTTCTTTATCATACATATTGGATCCTAGAAAGAATATACGCTTCTCAAAAATCCCCAAATCCAAAGAAATGAATGGAAAATTTGTTGCCCCGTAAAGTCCAGAATTTGTCTCAATGGCTTTGTCTCATGCAGACTTGCATGTTGGAACTGGCACTTGTGGCTTTTGGAGGCAAATCTTAAAGTGAGGGACAGCCAGATTTAATCTGCAGGGACACAAAGGGACCTTTAACAACTATTTAGTGGAAGCCAGCGGGCCAGGATGGAGCCCAGGGGAAGGTGACACAGATGCTCCTGGGGATATGGGGATAAACGTCTAGTCTTCCTTCTGATTGTGTCTGAGTCAGATCTGGCTGCCACTATACACTGCTGTCCCATACACTGGGTCATGTAAACAACAAGTATTCATTTCTCAGTGCTCTGAAGGCTGGACCATCCGAGATCAAGGTACCTGTGGATTTAATTCTTGGTAAAGGCCTGATTCCTGGTTTACAGAGCGATACCTTCTTGCTATATCTTCACATAGTAAAGAAAGATAATCTCCTTTATGTCTCCACTTATAAAGAGTGAATCCCATTTACAAGATCTGCACCCTCACCTCCTAATCACCTCTCAAAGACCCCATCTCTTTGTAAAATAGTATCATCACTGTATTAGTCAGGGTCCTCCAGAGACTCAGAACCAATCGAATATATAAATATCCAAGAGGAGGTGTATTATGGGAATTGGCTCATGTGATTACAGAGGCTGAGAAGTACTATGATATGCTACCTGCAACCCAGAACCAGAAAAGCCAATGGGTTAATTCAGTTCAAGTCCAAAAGCCTAAAACAGTGGAGCAGGGATCACTGCAGAGACCTAAGACCCCAACCCCAGAAGCTCTAATATCTGGGAGCAGGAGATGGATGCTTTAGCTCAAGAAGAGAGAAAGAGTCCATCTGTATGCTTTTCGTTCTATTTGGCCCTCATAGGATGACACCTGCCCACACTGGGGGAGAGTGATCTTTTCTCAGTATACTGGTTCAAATGCTAATCTCTTTCTGAATCTTCTTCATACGGTGTTTTGCCTCTCAAAACCCTCTCTTTCAAACTATGAACAGGATAGTTTGGAAGGAGTAAAGGGACAACTGGGAATCCAGAGCCTAGAAAACAACCCCAAAACCATGGTTTACCAGCTATCTGTGCATTCAATATCTAAGTCAAGTTGACACAAAATTTACCATCACTATCACATCAGAGACTGAGGTCTCAACACACCAATTTTAGAGAGACACAAACTTGTAGTCCATAGCTTTTTGGCTAGCCACAGAAATGCTCTCTTCTCTCTCAGATGCAAGGTATTAAGCCAAAGGGATCCTTCAGAGGCTCTCAAATTTTATGCCCTATGCTTTAAGAATTACTTTCACCTTGTTTTGGTATTCTGTTACACAGTTCTACAGTCTATTAAGTACGCAGTTTTATATTCTATTAAGTAGGATGACTATAGCAAGTGTCAATGTAGTGTGTATTTCAAGATAGCGGGAAGAGAAGATTTTGAATGTGGTCACTGCAAACAGGATAAATGTTTAAAGTGATGCATATGGTAATCACCCTGAGTTGATCATTATACAATGCCTCAAAACATCACATTGTACCACATAAATATCCACAATTGTGTCAGTTGTAATTTGTTTTAAATAATAAGCGAAATAGTCACTTTCTCCTCTTTCTAGGTTCTGTTGTCTCACTGCTCAGAGCTTATTGTGTTAAGAAATAGTTCATGTTTTGTTTGGAAGGGAGGCAGTGTATCTGTGACCAGAATAGCTCTTTGATTTTTTTTTTTTTTTTCTCTTTTCCGGAAGATACCGGACTATTTATCTTCACCTTCCTTCTCTGATAAGTGATTATTCAAATTCAATGGAGAGTCTGTGCTGTATTTCACTAGGTCACAAATCAAAACTTATCCCTAACAAAGCTATCATCTCCACAAGGTGATTTTTCAAAACTCCTTATATATCTTCATCTAATTATTAGACTAAGTCATATCAGTCAATTTCTAACACAGATGGTGGTATAAAAGCAACAAATTCCATCCGCACCAGCCAGATGGGCAAATGGGAGTAAAACTATACAGACAGAAATATGGGCTTCAGAAAAAATTCTGACTCTTTAAACTGCTTTTTTTTTTTTTCCTTAATGACAGCCTAGCCGCTTATCAATGACGATATCTGCCTTCTAATATAAAAAGATTATAGTAGGAAAACCCAGTTCTTGCCACTTGTTTGCAATTTTAGAGTTGTAAAAATTAAAACATTATTTTAGAACAATATTGATATAAGCTTAGAGGTATAGATATCTATATAAATTGGAGGTATAGGTATTCATTTAAATTTAGGTGTGTAAATATCTATGCAATTTGAGAAGTATGGATAAATTAATCTGCTGATATCTATATAAGTTTAAGAGTGTTGATATATATTTAAATTAGGCATTTGCTATTTAGACAAGTTTAGGAGTGTAAATATTTACATAAGTTTAGAATTATGGCTGTCTATGTAAGTTAGAGGTGTAAATAGCTATATAAGTTAGGATGTAAATATCTAAGTTGGAGGTATAGATATCAGTATAAGCTTAGGGACCCAAATAACTATGTAAATTAGGAAAACATATATTTATGTAAATGTTGGGTTGTAGATATCTATGTAAGTATAGAGTTGTAGATACATATAGAAGGCTATGAGTATAAATATATATTTAAATTAGAGCATAAACATCTATTTAAGCCCTGGTGGAGGTTGTGATGCTCTGAGTTTTTCTCGTGAAGGTCGTGTATATATTTTGAAGATGAGGAAACACTTGGGTGAGGCCACCAGAGACAGAAGATACAGAATGCCCAATTAGGAGGAACTCACAGAATTTCCTTTCCTTCTTGGAAGGCAGTGGATTAACATCAAAAAGGAGTGGGTCTAAAGGCTAGAACCAAAAGTCATTCTTACCACAAATCTGAACTATTTTTAATTTCCTTATCTACAAGATTATACTAAATATTATACTAATTAACTGAGTTCCAATTCTATTAGGCTTCTAGGGGAAACTGAAACAAATTAGCATCACAACAGTAGGAGGCACTGGGTGGCTTGTTGCAGTGGGATGGGAGGAAAAAGCACAAACACTGAATACCTTCTACATGTCACCATGATAGATGCAACATCCCTAAATATCCCTAAAGTTAGTACTTTATTTATCATTTGCACAATAATGAGACACTGTGGATATTAATTTACCCATTCTGCAAATGTGAAACTAAGAGTCACAGAGATTAAGTAACCAATCATACCTTACATAGCTAAGTGAAAAAGGCAGATATGTAAAGCCAGCCAAGCTGCCTTCGGTTCCTAAGTTTAAGTGTAATATTTCAAAATCTGCTTAGCAATGTGCTTGTCCCCATGGAAAACTGTTTAAATAGAGTCTTGATCACATTGTACAATTTTATGTTGCTGAATACTCCTACTTAGGGCCAACTTTCCAGATGTTCTAATGCACAGGCTAAACTTTTTGGACCTGCCTTCTCCTGTGATTTCTCCCTGTTTGCTTGATATGTGGCTCTATAGTCCACCTGAATAGGTGCAATAGACCTGCAATGCTCACACTCATAAACCCCAACAGGACTCCATGGCCTAGTAAAACAAGCTCTCACTTTCCTATGGCTCTGTCTACCTGCTCATTGTGATTTACTACAGGATACCATCTTATGAAGGCTCAAACCACATTCCTCACAAAGCAATGCTTAAAGCTATATTATTGGTTAGGGAATATAATAACATCTACCAGAAAGGTGTGTTAATATGAGGATGCCATGGGGATAAGTAACATATTTTATAACATCAATAAGAAATCAGAGGCTGGGTGCAGTGGCTTATGCCTGTAATCCCAAGAGTATGAGAGTACCAGGAGGAAGGATCACTTGAGGCCAGGTGTGCAAGACCGGGCCTAGCAAGATAGCAAAATGCCATCTCTATAACATGTAAATGGATAAATAAAAATTAACCAGGCATCCTGGCATGCACCTGTAATCTCAGTTACTTGGGGGGCTGAGGCAGGAGAACTGCTTGAGCTCAGGAGTTCAAGGTTACAATGAGCAATGATTGTGCCACTCTACTCAAGCCTGGTCAACATAGTAAGACCCTGTCTCAATGAAACTAAAAAAAAAAGAAAAAAAAATCAGATATGTTTTTGAATAAAATAATTGGTTTGAATTTGACTTGCTTAAAAACAAGAAGAAAAAAATAATTGATTTACATAAACAGTCTTTTATCATTTTTTAAATACTATTAAACTGTCCTTTCTTTCCAAACTTCATTTTGGCCCTTAGTCTTTCTCACTTCATTTTTGGGGGTTTTTTGTTTGTTTCTTTAAATTTTTTAAAAATAAATCCATTGCTTCCATTTTTGCCCCTTTACTCCTTCCAAACTATCCTCTTCATAGTATGAGACAGAGATTTTTGAGAGGCAAATATGATATATTAGATCCCTGTGCAAATCTTTTGATAGACATTAGGTGCAAACCTTTAAGAAGCTTTCCTGATTAATTTCTTCCCATTGTCCTCTGCACTACATACTCTGCACTAGCTGTATTTAATCACTACAAACTCCCTCAAGCTACTTGCACTTGCACACCGTTAAGCCACCAAATCTGGGCACTCTTCTCTTCATTTCGTATGTCAACAATTCTTGTGCATGTCTTAACACGTAGTTCAATTGTAACGCTCATGATAAAACCTCCTGACACCCAAATCCTTGGTTGAGGGTCTTTGCTCCTTATACCAGGGGATCTTTGCTTCATGTTTTCTAGGACTGACATTCAACTTCTCACCCTGAATCATATTGATTTAAAAGATGATTGAAAGGTTTCTGTACCAGTTGATAAATAGCTGTTGCACCAAACCTTGAAAGTCCCCTGTCATGGCCACACAGGCTTCCAAGGCCATTCTCTAGGATATACCATACCTCCCTTAAACCAAGAAAATGAGTAAGGCCCACATGACCTTGCTCCAATGCTACAATTGTTGGGCATTTGTACGGTCAGTACCTGCACCTGTAATCAAACTATCACTCCTGCCTCTATCATAGCATTAGGATAGTTCATGATAACAGCTGATGTATTTTTCTATCTTCCCATAGTAGCTGTTTGCCTCGAGAAAAAAAGCCCTGTTGTATACATCACTTTATGACAAGCATCTGAAGATATGCTTAGTTAAATAAAGGTAGTTGATGAATGTTTCATGAATGAAGGAATGAATGAAATTATATATAGCACAGTCTTTAATATGCTGGCTATACTGAAAAATGCTTCACCAAAATACAATCATAAGAAGCTTCATAGAACAGAGATAATGCATTTCCTAAAACAAACATCCAACTCACTTAAACATTTTTATTCAGATATATATTTGTATATATGTATCAAAAACTAGGATGTGTGTGTGTGTATATATATATATAAATTTTTAATTAGTCAATACTGAAACCAATGTCTTGTGTCAACCCTTTCAATAGTTCCCAGACAGGTTAGAACAGACCAGAAACCTGTGGGGAACACAGTCGGTCAATGATTAAAGGCTGCTGCTCTGCTGAAGAGTGACTAGGGCGAGGTAAGTAAGAATGCCACAGTGTTCTTCCATTTTCAAGTAGCCTTTTTCTTCATATTAGCTTGGGTGCTGTAAACCTTTGGCTGCTTTTCAGAGTCCTGAGAAAGTTGGTTCTGATTATTTCTGCTTGGTTTTTGGTTTTATTAAGGGGATAAGAACTGGGATATACCTACTCTGCCATTTTCCTGAGGTCACTCCTGACCTTGTGGTGATTATATGTGAAGCACATAACCACTACTTCATGAGCCACAGCTCCTTTCTTCACTAGTGTCATTGTTGTGGTTTAGCACTTGTGTTACACTTTCTATTTCTTCTGAACCTTAGAATCATTTGTGGGGAAATTTTTCTATATTGTATACACTGGCATCTACACAAAAGCCATTAAGGTCATGATGTAATATTTCAATGAATTTATGAAGAAATATTCCGGTGAGGAGAGATGACCTGTGAACCATAGCCAGTCCCCTTAATTACCATAAGTGATTTATCACAGGTGATGAGTATGGATGGTACATTCTAAGAAACCCCTTGAAATTAAATCCTGCTAATTTTCAAAAGCACAGCACAAAAGTATTACAATATCCAAGTGTAACACACAAACCCTTGAGAATGAATAAAAATAATATGAATTATTTACACACAAAAATGTGGTATTTGAATTACTTACTGTGTGATTACATAGCCCAAACTAATCTATGAATATTTATATTTCTTACTTATTTCTTGAAGCAAGTTGTTGTAGGTACTGCCATGTACAAGGAATTTCAATCCACTTATTTCTATATTGTTTCACTATTCCGGGAAAGTCATCATGAAGAAATCTTTTTAAGCCTCAGGAGTCTATGGGTATTTCTATCTTGCACACTGTTACATTACCAGGGTCATGCTGAGGCAAATGCATGACACTCAAAAAGGATTTGTTGAACGAATAGATGAATAAATGAATAGAATGGTGATTCTAAAGAGCTAAATTTTTAACAAACTTTTAACAACCACATGTCAACCAGAGTGACATACTAGAATCCAGATAAGTTCCACTCTTGGATCCAGTTTGCACTCAACAAACTTCAGTGAGTACATTGGCAGAGGCAATCAAAAGTGGATGGATCATGTGGAATCTCTCCCACTATAAAGCCGCATTTAAGGATGAAAAACAGTGCAGAGAAATGAAAAGAAATTCATCAGAGGCATTTCTACTTTCAGCCAAGTATAACTGAAGGCAGAGTAGGAGAACTGAGATGAGGCGTTATAGTATTTCAAACACTGAAGACTGAATGTGGAACAGAAGAAATATGAGCCCTTCCAAGGGTCTCCAGACCTTCAAAGAAGCCAAAGATACCTGCCATCTGCAGAGGCATTGGGAGGAGAATATAAGGTTGTAAGAGATCACCAGAGGCATAGAAAGTATAAATATTATAAATGTATATCAAATGTATAATATTTGTTTTTTAACCTATGCATTAGGGCAATCATTATATTGTGTATGTGTGTTTTTATGTAATCTAATCAAAACACAAGTTACAGAAAAAGCAAAAAAGAAAAAAAAATTGCTTCATGCTCCAGTCAATAGACAAAGGCCCAGAAATGTTTCAGAAAGTGCATTTATTAGGAAAGCCTTTAAAATAATTAAAACAAAAATAAAAATAGAAAATATGGACAACATGCATGATGAAATTGGACATCAGTAGAGTCACAAAAATGTTAGAAGAAACCAAATGGAAACATTAGAAATGTAAAAAAAAAATGTCAAGAATAATGATTTGTGATTAATAGCAGGCTGAACACTATAGAGGGAAGAATGCATGATCTTGAAGACAGATACAAAGACAATATCTTAGCTGAAGCAAAAAAAAAGAAAAAGATGGAAAGGAAGAGCATTGAAAAAGATGAAAACTATGAGATCTATGATTCAATAACAAATACTATAATGTATATATAGGTGGAATCCCAAAAAGAAATAAGAGAAATAATGGGCAGATATAAAATCAAAGAGTAAATGATAAAGAACTTTCTAAAATCGATTAAATGAAAGCCACCCACAAGTTCAAGAAGCTATGTAAACTTCAAAGATATAAATGCAAAAGACACCATAATTGAAATTCTACAAATCAAAGGTAATTAGCAGGCATTAAAAATTCCCAGAAAAAAAAAGTCACATTGTTTGCAAGAGAGCAATCATAGAACTTCTCACAAGAAAAAATGAAGACTAGAAGATTAAACAATGAAATATCTAAGATAATAAATAAAAACTGTCAATGTGGAATCTTATATCTGATTAAAAACACTCTTCAGAACTCTTATAAAAACAAAATAAAACCATTTTCATAGAGTCAAAAATCAGTTTCCTTCTTTTTTTCAAGAAAACATGCACAACATGGAATGTTAAAAACTTTTTCAGGCTAAAAGGAAATGTCCAGTTACCCAAGAAGAAATGAACACCACCAGAAACAATGCATATTTTAGTAAACAAAAATGCCTTGTTGTGGATCGTGAGGTCAGGAGACTGAGACCATCCAGGCCAACATGGTGAAACCCCATCTCTACCAAAATACAAAAAACTAGGTTGGCGTGGGGGCGCTCGCCTGTAGTCCCAGCTACTTGGGAGGCTGAGGCAGGAGAATCACTTGAACCTGGGAGGCAGAGGTTGCAGTGAGCCGAGATCGTGCCACTGCACTTCAGCTGGGGCGATAGAGTAGGATTCTGTCTCAGAAAGTAACAATAAAAAGAAAAATGACAGTCTGTCTCCAGGAGGGGCAAGATGGCTGATTAGAAGCAGCAGCAGTCGGTGGCACTCACAGAGAGGAAGGAAAATGGGCAAATGAATTTGGCAACTTTAACCGAAATATCCACGTTCTATCATTGGGACTGAATAGACAAGCAGCTCAGACCCACAGAGACCGAGAGATGGATGTCTTTCTTATTATATTAATATTAATATTCTTAAGGTCAAGGGAATTTAACATCACCATCTACTGCTTTCCCCACACCCAAACTCAGCCTTGTACACCATATGTATTTAATACATAGTTAACTGAACATAAAAATTTGATTATGCAGTGTTTTTAGGAAACAATAATCCTCTTATGTAAAAAATTTTAAATAATTATTTTAAAAGGGAAACTTTCAATAAAAAATTTTTAACAGCAGTGAAAATTAGTGTGATACCTACAGGTTTAGAAAAAGTTTATGAAACAATGTTTCCAAAGTTAAACATACAAACAAGTTAACATTTCAGTATTATTTTCTTCCCAAATGTGTGAAGACAAGTTATCTGACACTTGCAGTTTACTGCAATCTTCAGTCTCAACCAAAAACTATTCATCAAGCTCGTCATTTGTATTAATGTGATTCCATATTGAATGAAATTTCCTAGTATCGTAGTATCTAAGTATTTGATTATCACTTCAACTATGCTAGCACTCTCTAAAATGCCATTAAAAACTAATCTCGTGGTATAGAGAATTAGCCATTTCACACAGATGTTTAACGGAATCCTGATCTAGGTAACCAGTGAGATTTGTCATGTTAGTACCCAATTCCTTTCATGGGAGCTGCTGACTCAAGAAAGAACCAGCTTCTATTCCTGGTGTTCTTCCTTGTTGGCAACATCAAAATAAGTATTTTGAGCCAAAATAGTCAAAATAGATATAAATATTCACATAAATTCATTGGTATGACAACTATGTGCTAAAATGTACATCAAATTAGAATCAGATGACAATTTATACCATCTGCTAGACCTTCAAATTATATCAGAACACTGTGACCCTCACATGACTATTGGCATCCATTTCATAAAAAATAAGTGTTTATTTACCATCACTTGTATTAATGATCACTCTATTTACTGGTGATCAACATTTCTAAATAAACCATTTGATTGATATATAACATTCTCAGAAAAGTGTTAAGTCATAAGTGTAGAGACCTATAGATTACCACAAGGTAAACACACGTCACCACCACCTACAACATGACTTTCTTATCAAAGTTTTCCTTTGTCCCCTTCTAGTCACTATGTCCTACTACTTTTTCAGTGTTGACCACTGTCCTCACTTTTACCACTCAGGGATAATCTTATCTACTGCCGAACTTTACAGATATGAAATCTTACAGCATGTGACGCTGGTTTCTGGCTTCCTTCACTCCAAATTATGTTGCTATATTTATCTATAGATTTTATCATAACAATTCATTCATTTTCAATACTGTGTAAAAATCGAATTTCTCAATATATCACAAAGTATTCATTCTTCTATTGATGAATATTTGAATTGTTGCTAATTTTTGGCTAAAATGAATCAGTCACCGCTATAAACATTTTGCACTTGTCATTGGAAAACACATTCTATTGACTACATATCTAAAAGTAGAAATTCTGGATCATAGGTAGTGTGTTAAAATTTACAAAATTTATCCAAACAGAATTCCAAAGCCATCATACACATGTACACTCAATTTATAAATGGTCAAAACACTTAAATATGCATTTTCCCAAGAAAGAAATACAAATAGCCAATCAGCACATGAAGGAATTATTAATACTAATAATCATTAAGAAAATGCAGATTAAAACCACAGCAAAATATCACTTTACCTACTAGAATGGCTATATTAGAGAGACAGGCAGAAATGGAAACCCGCTTATCAGCTGGGGGAAATATAAAATGGTTCAGCCACTATGGAAAACAGTTTAGTGGTTCCTCAAAAAGTTAACATAGAATTATCATATAGCTAATTAATTCTACTCTTCAGTACAGACCCCAGTGAATTCAAAATCGATATTTAAACAAATACAGGTACATACAGGTTGATAACAGCACTCTTTATCCTAGTAAAAATGTAAAAAAGAAGTCCAAACGCCCATCACCTGATGAAAAGATAAACAAATTATGGTATATTCATACAATAAAATATAATTCAGCCACACAAAGGGAACACTTTTACTTGCTATGTCAAAGAACCTCAAGAGCATTATGCTAAGTAAAAGTATCCAGACACAAGATTAAGCAGCCACTATTCAAATCACAAATGTTTTAACACTGGTGAATTAACTTCCAGTTTAAAAGATGCTAGCCTTTTATCAATATGGTAGGTAATCAATAGATTAAATTATACAGAATCGACATATTTTGGATGTTGAGTCTCCCAATACAATGCTATTTAGGTCTTTAACATATATTGTTTATGTTATAAAGGATTCTGTGTAGAAATTTAGAACATCTACTTCTAAATTTATTCTCAAAAATTAAACTTTTTGATGCTACAAATGATGGCTTGTTTTTCATTTTCTAGTTAATTTTAAATAAAAAGTGATAATTTGTATATTAACTTTGCTCAGTGATCTTGCTACATTAACTTAGAAATTCCAAGGTATCTGTATATTCTTTTGCCTTTTATGTATGCACAGTTTGCATTGTAAAGTGACAGATTCATTTTAAAAAGGGATAATTATTAAATATTTGCACATATTATTGATAACTTATTTCTAGATGTATCACCAAATGAGATTGTAATTAATAATAATAATAAAAAGTTTATACAGACACCAGTAACTTTCAAAAATAGAAAAGATATTGAAACCACTCCTAAAACCTTTATAAAATTAATCAGAAACCAAGGGAGGGAAAGAAAGGAAAATGCTTGCAGCATTCAGCATTGATCACTTGGTCAGCTGTTTTCCAAACTGTTTCCCCATAGTTGTCATGCCTCTTGCCTCAGAATCACGTAGACCTTGTGACAAGATTATTGTTCCTTTTAACTGCTCTAGAGATAACAACATGAACATTATGAAATGTTTAGTTTTCTTTTTCATATATTCCTGCAGATCCTGCATACTGATGAAACTACTGACATCAGCTGTCTAAGGGACCCCAGGAAGAGCTGACTCACCAAAGAATGCCATTTCCACTTCCTGATTATTTTCCCACCTTACCCTGACCAATCAACAACCCCTATTTTCCACTTCCTTGCCCTCCATGATCTCCTTAATATCTCAAGCCCAAAACTCCCCAGGGAGATGTACTAAAGTTCTCCTCCCATATCTTCACTTGGCACCTTGCAATCATTAACTTTTTCTCTTCTGCATTCCCTGCTGACTCAGTGTAATGGTCTGTTCTGTGCAGCAAGTATACAAACTGATTGGTCCTATAACAATGCAATAAATAATGAGCAAGATGTCATTTACATCACACCATCCACAAGATTCCAAATTCATTACCAGAATTTAAGAGATGGCACTACTGAACAATAGTATAAACTAAAAAATCTCAAAAAATGAAGAAAGGAATTCTAAATGTAATCAAGCTATTAACTATAGAGTACAATCAAGAATTATAGTCTTGATTAGATTTCCAAAATGAGATTCTGCTACCATATGGTTTTAAATCTGGTAATCTGAGAGAGGCTTCTATATGTCACTTAAAACAACTTAAGAAATACCTTTGTTTTTCCTTTTGAAGGAAAATTGAAGACCAACAATAACCGTTATATTCTAGTTAATTAGGTTTTTCTTTTTACAGAACACATATAGTTTCCTAAAAAGAGATTGCTTCATAGCACAAATTTAAGAAAAAAATTTACTCTGACGTTTACTTTGTCACTGATTTCTTTGAGAGCATCACAATGGACCAGCATAGTTTAGAATTTTAGAACAAGAGGAATCTTTGTGAATGTTTTAGGTGTTTGCTCTTCCCCTCATAATCACTGTATTTTTATTGACAACTGAAAAAAGGAAAAACGGTTGAACTTACATTTGTTGTAGCATATCAATTTTGAGAAAAGTCATTTAATACCAGGCAGAGATAATCTCTTTTTCATAGAAAGCCAGATATTCAGAAAGCTGATAGATTAGACTGAAATACACCAAGTATGTAATGAGGAAATGTTAATCCATTGTAAATTATCCTGAAGAGTGTGAAATCTTCCCTCTAAAGTCCTTACTTACATGACTCACCCTAGCTTGAACCGGTATATGTACTCATTCCCTTTTCAGTATCACCACGGCACTTTGTACTTACTTTTATTTACAAATGTAATAAGTCATACATCTGTTTACCTGTTTGTTGCTAGCAGTGAACTCTGAGCAGCAGCAGGGCAGAGGGCATCTTTTGTATTAGTGCCCTACCATGTATCACAGAATCTGGAACCTACCTCAACGACTGTTTGTTGAATTCAATGGGACAGCACAGAGAACAATTCCTTTCAGTTTAGTGGACAGTCAAATTTGATATGATGAGAAGAAAAGGAATATTCTGCTGCTGTAGCCTCAGGAGGTGGTTAAGTATTTGAGGATAACTCCAGATCAAGACACCTCTGCTGTTGTAACTGAGCGAGTTAGAAGGAATGCGCCACACACTGAGTTCCAAATTAAGAGCACTTTTTTAATTAACCAGTGACCGAGAGATGGCTAACGCTCAAAATTCTCTCGGCCCAAGGAAGGGTCCTGATTATATTTTATACCTTGATTTAGATGGGGAGGGGAGTAACTAGCTGAAGTGGAATTTTACAGAAGCAGAAAAGCAGGTTAGAGAAAGGGGCTGTTGGCACAGCTGATCCAAGAAGGGGGGCGACCAGGCTCCTTCTACAGAATGATCAAAGGGAAATTTTTTTCTTACAATAGCAAGGGGCAGGTATGCCAAGCAGGATGAGGTTGCAATGGTTACAAGTGTTAAGAACAGTACCTTCAATGCTTCTGAGTGCAGCATGACCCAGTTATGCACCCAAAGGGGCTGTGGTAAGGAGGGGAAGCCAGGTTGGAGTTTACAGCTAAAATGGAGTCAGTTATGCTAGCCCAGGGTAGGTTATTACACTACTTGCTCAGATACATCATTTATAAAATAAAAAAGAGAAAATTAGTTGTATCCTCAGAGGGATAAAGGGAATGCATATTTTATGAATACCTATTGAGTAATTTAGATGTGAATGCATTTTTGAAAGACTCTTTTGTCAGAGAGCTTTCACTTCATCTAACTGAAATACAAACCCTTCAGCGGTTCTGGTTTTCATGAATTAATGACATCTCTTCAACATCGGTAGCTAAAAGTATACCACTAGTTTTCCTTTTAGCCAGAATGTGTTTTGCTGCACTGAACATGGAACAAAAGTTACTTCAATTGTGGTAAAGGTATTGATGGTGATACCAGAAGGTGGGAAAAACAGAGAAGATGGTGTCCTCAGGACTCACTCTCATTTGCTCTCTCTTTCAGTGCTGGGTTTTTGTGAGTGGCTCAGCACTGAAGCAAAAAGTCTCTTCCTGTTAAGTCCAAGCATGTACCGAGAATTCCAGACTTGCACACTAGTTCCAGTGGAATAGAGAGATACGCTGAGACAAGCAGATCCACAGAAGTCCTCCTCTGGGAGCTTGGCTTCTGTTTGTGCTAGTGGCTCCTCTTCACCTATGAGCCATAGTTAACAGAATGTGATACTTTGATTGGCTAGCCTGAGTCACGTGACCACAGAGGCTCACATACATGGCACAGTGGAAGAGAGCGCCTTGAAAAAAAATAGGAATCATTACTAGCAAAATGGTTAACAGATGCTTAGATAACAAAATCAGCAGACACTCAGCAATGCTTCCTATGGAAGGATACAATTGCTAAAGAGTTCCTGGTCTTTTCATTTATGTGGCCAACAAACATACAAAAAAAATGCTCATCATCATTGGTCATTAGAGAAATGCAAATCAAAACCACATTGAGATACCATCTCACGCCAGTTAGAATGGCAATCATTTAAAAATCTGGAGACAACAGATGCTGGAGAGGATGTGGAGAAATAGGAACACTTTTACACTGTTGGTAGGAGTGTAAATTAGTTCAACCATTGTAGAAGACAGTGTGGTGATTCCTCAAGGACCTAGAAATAGAAATTCATTTGACCCAGCAATCCCATTACTGGGTATATATCCAAAGGTTTATAAATATTCTATTATAAAGACACATGAAATGTATGTTCATTGCGGCACTGTTTACAATAGCAAAGACCTGGAACCAACTCAAATGCCCACCGATGGTAGACTGGACAAGGAAAATGTGGCACATATACACCGTGGAATACTATACAGCCATAAAAACAATGAGTCTGTGTCCTTTATAGGGACATGGATGAATCTGGAAACCATCATTCTCAACAAGCTGACACAAGAACAGAAAATCAAACACCGCATATTCTCACTCATAGGCGGGTGTTGAACAATGAGAACACATGGACACAGGGAGGGGAGCATCACACACTGGGGTCTATGGGGGGAAGTAGGGGAGGGACAGTGGAGGGTAGGGAGGCTGGGGAGGGATAACATGGGGAGAAATGCCAGATATAGGTGACAGGGGGGATGGAGGCAGCAAACCACATAGCCATGTATGTACCTATGCAACAATCCTGCATGCTTTGCACATATACCCCAGAACCTAAAGTGCATTAAAATATATATTAAAAAAAAGAGTTCCTGGTCTTTTATTTAAATGTCATCTTGTTAAAACCACAGGCCATACATGACCCATCTTTCCTTTTCAATATTTCATGAAACCATCTCTGTAGTTGCATAAATTACCATAGCGTGGATTACTCATGTTTGAATGCATTTGCAAAAGAGTTTCCCTTGGCAAGTAATATTTCCTCTGTTTCTAGGACTCATGGTTCTCCTGTTCTCATGTAAGTCTTTCTTTGACTTCCTAACGTTGTAGTATCTCTCCATTGTATTATTATGAATCCTTAAGCATACGTACAACTCTAGTACCTAATATGCTGCACCTAATAAAATATGTTTATTTCACTAGACTTTTAGTTCTTCAGCTGCAAAAACTGGGCCATATGTATATTTTTTTCAGGGCCTATCACAAATCATAATATCAATTGCAGGTGACCTATACACCTTTCTCATCTATGGACTAAGGATAATAATATTTTACTTAAAAAGAATCTTAAAACAATTATGTGAAATCATATTGAATATATTTGTATTGTTCTTAATCTTTTAAAGGATCAACTCTAACCTCTGTAATTACATCCTGTCATTGTAACTCATTCTGAGTCTACAGAATTTAGAATATAGGTAAGCAATTCATATGGTCACCTTCTATATTCTAGAACTATTCTAGAATTTCTAGGACACAAAATTTAAAGCTCACAACAGAATTTTCAAAGAAGCATCATTACCCACATTTTTCTGATAAAGAAAGAATAGTGCTAGTGCTACCTGTTTAATCAGACAGAACAAGTTTTTAATTCCAGCTCCATAACTATTAATTGCATGACTGTGTGCAAGTGATTTAATAACTCTAAGCCTCACTTCCCTCTCCTATGAAACAGAAATAAGAATAGCATCTTTTCAATAGGTTGTTAAGGAAATTGCATGAATGCAATGTCATGTAGTAAATCTTCAGTAAACTTAGAAATTATTAGGAATAGGCAAATGATTGTACACTTGTGCTGCTGAGTGGCAGATTGCATTGTCTCTTAATTAAACTGCAGAAACCACAAGCAGGAGACATTCCTGAAATTTTTTGCAAAAGTAAATAGAATATTGTGGCATAGAATGTATAAGGCAACTCAAGTTAACAACTAACAATTAATTCTTAGTAAATTACTTCCAAGATAAAAACTGACAACTAACTGGGAAAACAAAGGTGAATAGAATACTAGCTTAGATTCCCCGTAAGAAAAAGTATATAATTCTGGAATTTCAAGTATGAGGAATGGAGAGAAAGAAAAGGAAGTTTAAAAGATGCCAAATAAAAATTATTGTCTATATTATCTTTATAATTTTGTCAATGGATGGCCCTCAAATATGGGATTTGTCATCCTCCTTAGGAAACATAACAGGTTACTTTTTTTTTTTTTTTTTTTGAGATGGAGTCCAAGGCTGGAGTACAGTGGCGAATCTCAGCTCACGGCAACCTCCACCTCCCAGCGTAACAGGTCCTTTTTGCAGACACAGCTGAATGTCCACCTGACACACACAAAGCCTTTCACTACAAATATCTATGATACTCACCAAAAGACCTTGCAACTCTCACACTTGACTTCCCCCCAATAAGAGTTAAGGCCTCTTATAGACTTGGTTATTGAAAAGGAGTCTGGGAACTCTGCCCCTCTCCTGTCATTCCTGAAGCAGTGCTGAATGAAGCCTTTACTGGCTGATTTTTCATCTCAGCTAACAAAGTACAATAGCAATAAATGCACATGAGGCTCATGAGGTTATTGAACATGTTATCAATGACCTCTTGTCCTGAGCAGTGCAAAGCAAACCTGCCTCAAGGAGGCACAAAGACAACTCAAGGAAAGGCTTCACAATAGTTTATATATAAACCCACTATAGCTCATTCCCTTTATTCCTGAAACTCATTCATTTCATACCTTCCTCTCTTCTGGGAGCTCAGAGTACAAAATAATGTCCTGTGGATAAAGTCTAATGTTATTTAATACTAAGCACCTATTAATAAATCACATTAGAACATATAATTGATAATCTAAACCCATTTTGAGGGTAACAAAATCATCTACTTTTAAGTGTCTTTTGGGGGAAATATGAATATAACCCAAGTTTTGAATGATACAACGTTAGCTGCAATCATTTAAAAGTTCTGATTTTTTCTGTACCATACAAGTTAAAGGCTTTCTAATCTTAATATTTTATTAATGAAGTATTTAAGACTTTGACTGAGTTAGTTAAAAAGTTATAGATTTGACTAATTTGAGAAATTGGAATGATAATATGTTGATTATAGTTCTAATATTTCTAATGTTGTCACCAATGATTGTGAAGCTGCTTCTTCTTATTGGATGCAGAGTTTACCTGGTTAAGTAAGATAAAACCAGTCTACTTTGCTATCTTTAATTATCTGTGTAATTATTGTATTCATTGCATTCTCAAAATAGTACTGGGAATTGTACATAAGTGTCTATACATAAAATGCACACAAATAAATAGCAAACAGATTTGAGTTTCTTAGCTGCTTTTTCAATTTCTAGTAAAGTCTAATCTTGGGTTCTACTGCCCTTTCTTCTACCCAAACTTCTAATTTTTACCTCTGAACCTCTACCACTATTGCATGATGAAAAAACTCAGAGCTTGGCAAGACCTCCTCCTAAGACAGGCACTGTGGACTGCTGGAAGCTAATGGGCATTCTCTGAGATATGATAAGCAGAACTGAAATAATGAAAGCTTGAAAGTGGAAATAATGCAGGAATGAGTTCTGAAATATAACGGGAAGACATTATATTTGGGAAGACATTATATTTGAAATATAATGGGAAGACAATAACAATACCATAAGTACTTACCACATGCCATATGCTGGAGTAAGATTTGTGCTCCCACAAACATGGCAAAGTCAAGATTACCTCCATATCTCAGAGGAGAGAGCTAGCTAAATAAACACTCCACAAGATGATGTACATATCCCTGGGCTAATCTCACTAACCTCTGATGGTATAAGAACTAAATGTTAGATCTCTGTAACTCCAAAACGTAATCTCTTTCTGTTACATCAGAATATTACTTGTTAAGCTGCGTTTCTAAGTGCTCAAGGAAGCAGTAAATATTCAGAGAAGGACATCTTCATAATATATTGGAGTAAAGAAGAAAAATAAATATTTAAGGAATGGGTTTTTAAGTATGGTCAGAGTTAGCTATGCTGATTAGATATTTTCTACAATACTGTGTTGAGCCGTTCTTGCACTGCTGTAAAGGAATACATGAGGCTGGGTAACTTTTAAGAAAAGAGGTTTAATTGGCTCATCTTTCTGCAAGCTGCACAAGAAACAAAGTGACATCTGCTTCTGAGGAGGCCTCAGGAAACTTACAATCATGGTGGAAGGTGAAGAGGGAGCAGGCACATCACATGGAAAGAATGGGAGCAAGAAAGGTGGTTCCACACACTTTTAAATGACCAGACTGAGAATTCACTATCAGGAAGACAGCAAAAAGTCATGTGAGATTCGTCCCCATAATCCAATACCTCCCACCAGGCCCCACCTCCAGCACTGGGGATTATAATTCAAAATGAGATTTGATTTAGGCAGGGACAAATATGCAAATTATATCACATACCATTTTAATTTATTTTTCATTATTTTTGCTATATTTTTGGTTACCTTCATAGTGTTGTCCTGGAGATTACAATTAATAATTTAATTTATAACAATTTAGTTCTAATTAATGACAAGTTAATTTCACTTGTACACAAAACCTTATCCCTATATAGTGCTGCATTATTTTCCTTCTTTTGTGAAATCATTGCTGTTATCATTATGTCATTGTATACACTGTATGCCCATCACCACAGCTACATAATCATTGCTTTATGCAGCTTTCTTTTAAATCCATTAATAATACCTGAACGTCTACCACTGAACCTTCACCTTTAATCTCTATTAATAATAGGAGAAGATAATGAATTTCAAGCAAAAATACATTTATACTGCCTTTTATACATTCATATTATATTTACTTATATATTAGGTTGGTAAAAAAAGTGATTGCAGTTTTGGATCACGAATTTCAAATTCTTATAACTAGGCTCAAACATATCTTTATTAATCAAAATAGGAACCGTCATAATCAACACATTTTTGCTAGTGAGAAATAAGTTTGTTTATTCCTGTAGTGTAAACATTATACTTCAGGATTGAACAAATTCTTGGAACCCATTTTCTGCATCCTGCTTATTGTGGAAGCAATTTTCCTGCACAAAATTGTCAACATGCTTGAAGAAGTGATAGTTGACAAGACATCAGGTGAATATGGTGGATGAAACAAAACTTTGTAGTCTTCAAAGCATTGATTGTACAATGTGCAGTTGGGTATTGTTGTGGAGAAGAACTGGGCCCTTTCTGTTCCAGTGCTGGCTGCAGGCATTTCAGTTTTCAGTACATCTCATCTGTCTGCTGAGCAGACTTCTCACATATAATGGTTTTTCTGGGATTCAGAAAGCTGTAGTGGATCAGACCAGCAGCAGACCACCAAGCAGCGACAATGACCTTTTCTGGTGGAAGTCTGGCTTTCGGAGTTGCTTTGGAGCTAATTCTCGATCCAGTCACTGAGCTGGTCATCACCAGTTGCTGTATAAAATCCACTTTTCATCGAATGTCACAATTTGATTGAGAAATGATTCATTGTTGTATAGAATAAGAGAAGACAACACTTCAAAACAATATATATATATATATATATATATATATTTTATTTTCACTTGGCTCATGAGGCACCCACTTATTGAGCTTCTTCGCCTTTCCAATTTGCATCAAATGCTGAAGGACCATAGAATGGTCAATGTTGAGTTCTGCAGCTACTTCTCATGTAGTTATAAGAAGATCGGTTTCAATCATTACTGTCATTTGTCATTGTCAACTTCCAATGGGTGGCCACTATGCTCCTCATCATCAAGGTTTTCATCTCCTATGCAAAACTTTTTTAACCACCACTGCACTGTGCGTTTGTTAGTATTTCCTGAGTCACATGAGTTATTGATGCTGTGACTTGTCTCTGCTGCTTTACAATCCATTTTGAACTTGAATAAGAAAATTGCTCAAATTTACTTTTGTCTAACATCATTTCCATAGTCTAAAATAAACAGCAAGTAACAAGTCACTAGCGAAAAAACATAAAGTGAGAAATGCCCATTAAAATGATATACAACATAAGCACAAAGATTTAAGAATGTACTCCAAAATAAAACGGCAAATTCCAACGATGTAAAAACCACAATTACCTTTCCACTCACCTAATAGCTATCTTTTCTGGTATTCTTTATCAATTCATGGGAATTCACCTTAAAGTTTAGTGTTTTTTTTTTATTTCAGTCTGAAGGACTCCCGTTAGTGTTTCCTATATGGAAGTTTCAATAATGACAAATCCCTACAGATTTTGTTGATCTCGGAAATTCTTAAATTCCCCTTTATTTCACTGGAATGGTTTTGGAAATATAAACTTCTTAGTTGACAGTTTCTTTTTCAACATGTTGAAGACATCTTTTCATAGCTTACTAATCACTTGGTTTCTGGAAGGAATTAGTTGTAAATTTTATTGAGGATACCTTGTATGTGATGTCATTTCTGCTGCTTTCAAAATTTATCTGTCTCCGTTTTTCATTTTTATTTTTGATGTGGAGGGTTTTTGTTTTTAGTTTTGGTCAGTTTGATTATGATGTGTTCAAGTATGGATCGCTGAAGTTATGCTACTTGGAGTATGCTGAGTTTCTTGGATATGTAAATTAATGTTTTACATCAAATTTCGAAATTTTGGGATTAATATCTCTTCAAATATTATTTATGCTCTTTTCTATCTCTTCTCTACTTTTTGGAATCCCACTATGTATATATGGGCATATTTTATGGTGTTCTACATATCTCTAAAACTCTTTCTGATCATGTTTCTTTATGATTTTTCTTTCTGTTCTTCACACAGGTTAATATTAGTTGACATATCTTCATGTTTATTGATTCTTTCTTCTGACTGCTCAAATCTGCTGATTAGTCTCTCTAGTTATTTTTTAATTTAATATTGTCTTTTTTGACTCCAGAATTTCTACTTGGTGATTTAAAAAGTAATCTTTATATTTTTATTGATAATCTTTATTTGCTGAGAAATCATTTTTGTAATTTCTTTTAGGTCTTTAGACATAATTTTCTTTAGTTCCTTGGACATATTAAAATAAGAGTGCTCTGTAATAGGTTAAATGTCTGGAGTTTCTCATGGAAAATTTCTAACTGTTAGATTTTTTTCTGTGTATGATATACACTTTATAATTTGGGGTTTTTAATGTCACAATTTTTGATGAAAATGAATATTTTAAAGAAAATAATGTAATAAACATGAAAATCAAAATCTTTTTTCTCCCCAGAAATTGACACTCCTATTCTTTGCTGCTGCTGCTGTCTGTGTTGATGTTGTTTTTTGCTTGATTAGCTGCTTTTATGAACGAATTAGATAATATTTGTTTTCTTAGTTATGTGTGGCCATTGAAATATCTGTATGTTAGCTTAGTGGTCAGTTAATCATTTTACATTGCTTACTTTAAATGCCTGGAACCAAGAATTCTCCCTGCCTTTTCTGAAGAATTCTACAAAGATGTAGAAACATGCCTCCATCAACAACCCAGGCAATTTACAACTCTGCCTTAGCCTTCACTTCTTGCTCACTCAGACACTCAATATCAAATGGAAGTGAGAGTTTTCCTTTTTTTTTTTCTCACTGTCTTGGATGTACACACAGTCCTGCACATGTGAGTGTGGTCTTCTAGATTACAAAGGATATGTCAGAGATTTTCTTAGCTTCCTAAGAAGCTAAGATGGACATCTCACTTCCTAGATTTTCATGTTAAGCATTTTGGTTAGCCTACAGTTTTCTCAACTATTATCCACCAATATCAGTTGTCTCAAAATCGAATATCAATATCAAGGCTTTATTGATTTATAAAGATTCCAGTTAAGCAAACAAAATACAAAACATGGACCCAGAATCAAATCTTCCCATATCCAGTGACTTAAAATCCTTTCTAGAAGACAGATTATTGTGTTTTTTTCTGAATTAAAACCAATATACTCTGCATTTTTCCACTCTTTTCTCTGACTCATTCTAAATAGTGGTGATTAAGTTCTGTTTTATTCAGGATAAGTCAGTTGTACTGGGATAACAACAACAACAGAGAATAAAAGTGGAAGTTATCTAAAAGTTCTCCAGTTTCTGCCAGTGAGAGGAGAGTTCTCTGGAGAGTCTTGCAGGAGCAATTAAATGATGTGTGTTGCACCTGCTCAAACTCCTTGGCCCAAACTAGTTACATAGCTTTATTCTCACATGGGGTCTCAGACATAGAGCCTTTATCATTCACCAAGGAGACAGAGAGACAAAGAGATTCAGACAATGCCCCACATGACGACCACAAGGTCCTCCTCTACAGCACATTGCTAGGTACTGAGCTTAGTGTGGCCATTGTGTTGTCTTTACAACAGTGGCTAGAGGCCTAGAGCCTGTCAGCCTGACCCTTTCTTTTTTTTCAGGTTTATTTTTGTGAGGCTTAGTGACAGCTTAACCACCAAATTCTGTTGATTACTATTGCTGAGGACTTGGCACCTGTTAAACAAATATGTGTCTGTACATTTTCACCAATGTAGACAAAGATTTCAACTATAAATGCACAATAATAATATTTTATGCAGAACAGTTCACAATAGTTCCCATCCAATAAAATGATCCAGGTTTTTTGGGAAATAAAATGAAAAGAGTGAGAGCAAGAAAACAAAAATTGAAGGCAGTAACAAAAGCCAATGAATGGCATTTACAATTTTTTTTAAAGGATTTAGTTCAGTACAGCAAGAAACAAGTAGTATTTCATTTGTGTGTGTGTGGTAGAAGTAACAAGAAATATGTTTCAAAAATTCAGCAATATAAAGTTGTCTTCTTCTTATCCTCTTTAGCATCTGCATAGTTCTAGCGATGTGCCTCCATGCACATGCACACAAATTCAAAATAAATTATACTCTTGAAATAGCCAGGAAACAAATGCAAAATTTTCTGGTTTTCTCAAACTATGTAATCTTAGTTAATAAATGTGGTAGAATTCATAAAACCTGGGAGACCTTAGGATGTTAAAAGAAAACTTTACAAATGGCTCAAGCCAACTTACCAAAATTCTGTACACGGCATTTTGTAAGCTTATACAATGTTTACAGACCTGGATAAGATAATTTTTTCTCCAAAATTCATTATCCCTTTTATTTGTTACTGAGAGCTGCGCTTTTCCCAATGTGTCATTCTGTTTTTCCTACACTAATATTTTGCACAAATAGTGCTTTTTGCTTGGAATGCCCTCCTTAATCTCATACATCTGACTCTCCTCAAAAGTATATTCAAGAAACACTTGCCTTGTAATATCCCGTGAGGTATTACATCTTATCAGCTCCCTGGTACCTTGTACAGATCTCCATTATCCTACTTAGGAAAGAGTAATTACATATTTTCATTTCTAACTCATGTGTCTGCATTTATCTCTGTATCCTCACTCGTTAGCACTTTGCCTCACAGATCACAGATGTTCAATACGTATGTAACAAAGGTATTTGGTTCTTTTGTTCGTCAATCAAATGTACCAACCTGTTCTGATTTGTCTTGAGAGCATACACACTTACAGCCCTTCATTCACAGGCATCTGAGCCCATGTTATGCACACGACCTCCCGGTTTGATGTCTAGGGAGCCCTTGGGGGTTGAAGTGTTTGAGGGTATTGAGTAGTTCTTGCATGCCAGCCTCAAATATGATTCAGGATCTACTGACTTCCTGGACTCAGCCATCTATACTTCCTTAGGCCCATTCTTCTTTCAAGATGACTCTGTCCTTCCTTTCAGAACAGGGAACAACTACAATTAAGGTTACACGACCACTACATCCTTTCATGGACAATAAAGTTCAATAGCTAAGCTGAACTTCGACTGTTTTCAACCATTAAACAAACAAACAAAAATAGTGTATGTCCCCAACATGCTCCCTCTCTCCATTAGGACATAAGAGAAACAGACACACACACACACAAAACACAATTAGCTTTACTTCCCATAGCCCATTCTGGTAAATACTTATATTTTAAAATATTTTATTTAAAAATAATATATAAAATAAATATACAAAGTACAAAACTAATAAATGGGGAAAAATTAATTCAAACCATTTTAGAAATCTAAAAAAGCTATATAAGAATCCCAAATGACACTTACTTTTTCATCCAAGGCAAAATCTCAGCCAGGGGGAACTTCACCAGCTTTGGGTAATGGAAACTGACCCGTAAGAATAGCACAAAGGTGAGTGGTGCAGGCTGTACAGCCTCATTATCTGGGGTCGAGTCCGAGCTTCAACATCTACTAGTGCTATGACTTCGGACAAGTTACTTAATTGTTTTGTGCACCTAATAAATGATCTGCAAAGAGTACTTCCCTCACAAAGTATGTATACAAATTAATTCATTTGAGCTTATTATTGGTAGCATGCTCCGCATGCAGAGCAAGCATTTTGTAATTATTAATATTATTATTACCACACAGCTTATGCCACTGTTTTATTTTCTAAAGTTTACCTATTTGCTATTATTTTTAGTATAAATATACCTACTGCAAGAATATTCCTTAAAGCAGGAACACTTATTTAGCCAACTCTGTGTACTGCTCTGTCATCTTTAAAACACTTAACATATATTACGTTTCTTCCGCTTAATTTTATGGATAGGAAAACTGAGGTATGGATGATCTAAATAATTTGCTCAAGCCACATCATCACTGCAATGTAGGCCTCAACTTCAACACCAGACTGTCTTGCCCCAGAACCCACATACTGGACCACAGTCTACCATCTGCTGATGCTCTCAGTTCAGCTTTTTTGTAAAGAGAGAACGTGTGTTCTTTTTTTTTTTTTTTTT